>WHYT01017290.1:136253-168272 GCA_009806455.1 Tetrax tetrax
AGAGGACAGGCCCCAGCACCGACCCCTGGGGAACACCACTTGTGACCGGCAGCCAGCTGGATTTAACTCCATTCACCACCACTCTCTGAGCCCGGCCCTCCAGCCAGCTCCTTACCCAGCCAAGAGCGTACCCATCCAAGCCATGGGCTGCCAGCTTCTGCAGGAGAATACCGTGGGAGACAGTGTCAAAGGCTTTGCTGAAGTCTAGGTAGACCACATCAACAGCCTTTCCCTCATCCAGCAGATGGGTCACTTGATCATAAATGTTATTCAAAGTTATAAAGATAATTTGTTATCTTTTCCTCCTTGTATGATGCTTATGTCACTGAATTTTCAGGAAAAAAAAAAAGAAGAAAGCTTGGAAGATTAATCGTCAGTAGAACTGCCAAAATAGCATAGTGGATACTGAAAAACCAGGTCAGTGATTTTTGTTTCCTCTGAAACCATGACCTTTACTGTCGTTCTAGTTCTCACAAATGTTAGTGCTCTACAGAACGGATGATGAATAATGATTTGTTTAGTTTGTGAAATTTATTTCATTTCAGCTTATGGTTACACCACAAATTTCCTAAAACTTAATTTTTTAATAAAAAATAAGTTTAATAACAATTTTTACTAAGACTATAGTTGTTGTTGTAGGCTATGGTGAAATAAATGGTGAAATACTGATCAAAGGACCCCAAGGTAATTAAAGTTCTCTATATCTTGTCTTGCAAAGCCTGCACTGTGTGTGAAGAATAGCATAATAAAACAAATTAAATCTTCCTAGGAAGCCTGATTTTTTGTCTTATACTCAGATTGATCACAGTCTTAGTACTTTAGAGCTTTTATCTAGTAAACCAACAGCAAAATGACAGTATCAGGTTCAAAGAAATGAGATGTAATCTGAGAAAAATTACTCAGAGTCCAGTTCATTCACTTTATTTAAAGAACAGGGGAAAGAAAATCTCTACTACATTTTTAATTAGCAAGATGACAACTGTCATCTGATGACAACTTTCCATATTAGGATTGCATAGATCTTTCTTCTCAGGAAGTTTTGCTGAAAGTAGCACTACTAGGAGTCTTCTCTTACAGTGTCCACTCCTGAACAATGTTGACCCCAGAGGCAGATATTCTCTAAGTAAGCAGGAGGCATTATTCCCCAGGAACATGTACATGTTGCAACAAAGGAAGAAAAGCAGATATACCTTGGGTTGTTTTTTTTTTTTTCATGTAAAGAACAAGAAACCATTGATCACTTATAATAAAATATAGGCAAAAATACTTAGCAAACAAGCTGCAAACACAGTTAATAGGACTAACAGAAGGATGGGAAGTCCACAGTGTATGTAAATCTGCTGCATTAAGACTCAATTTCATAAATATCCAGTGTCCTTTCTTGACATCTAATTCTTACACTAGTATTCTATGTGAATGAGCTCTACATTACTTTAATTACAGTAATTCATCGTTGAGAGAACTCACCAAACTCTGCCAAGAAAAAAAAAAATTCCATTCATTTATTTCAGCTGTCTACATTAGCCTTTGCCTGCAATTTTTTTGGTACTGAATTTTCCAAAAACTTTAAACATTCCTAACTAGTACTACTTTGTCCTTCCTCTTAAAAGTAAGCAAACAAAAAAGATTCTGAATCACAAGTTATTAAACCAGAAGTTAGTTTTCAGTTCTTTCATACTTTAAACAGAGATTTTTACCATTACAGTCTTTCTTGTACATTCAACTCATCTCTTGCCTTGTAAAGATTTTTTCCTAGACATAAGAAAGAATTGCTTTACTGGGAAAAGGAAAACTCTTGTGTTTGCTGTGGAGGGAGAAATTCTTCCTAACAGATGCTTAAATATTGGCTAAAAGGTTAGTAATTAACCTATAAGCAAAGTGGCAAGAGTTGGTTAATGGTAAGACGAACCGGAACTAAAAACTGGTGATGCTGACCTCATCACTAGCCTGAGTGGGTATATCATTCTGTTGCCTGAAAAGAAGTGCCTTGCAACTATGTAAAGGTGAATTTAGATGATAAATTTGAGCATCTATTAAAAATATAGCAAATTAAACTCTAACTTTATAAAGCCACTGATGTTAAAAGTTGTTTTACTCCCAAAAGCAGTGCTGAACCATCCATACCATTACAGAATCACATTCTAATCTCTAAACTACCTCTTTAGTTTAATCCTATTATTCCTTGTTTAATTCACAGTGAACAGGGAGCAGAGAAGTTTCTTCCTTAACTCTTTGCTGTGGCCTTTCATGCATTTAAAAACTGTTAGCATGTTCAACTCTGAGTCTTCTTTTCTCTTAACAGTGTTACTTCCATGATCTTTCACCACAAGTAATTTTTTCTAGCCTTCTGATCATTTCTGCTGCTTTCCAGCAGATTGCAACCTAAATTAGATGTTCCCATAAAACTGAACAATGCATTCTACCTGGTTCAATAGAAGTACATCACTAAATGCAGAATGAAATATATGTGCTTGTGTTTAGTTGTGAATTAATTCTGTGATAAAACTAGGAATTTTTCCATCCCTTTCTTTCCCCATGCAACAAGTAACTGCTCCCTATTGATCTGTTGAGTTTTCAATATGCAAATCAGTGAAGCCACTATGAAACTTAAGCTACTGTAAAAACAAATTCCAAAACAACAGTAGAGGTTATATTTTCTAGCTTATTCCAGTAAGTTCTGGCTGTACCTCTAATATATTTGTAAGATTTGCAAAAGAGATTCACCCACCACAGTTAAATCATAGCACCTATCAGACCCAGGCAATCCTCCCAGAATTGTATATCATCAAGCTCATTTTAGTATGCAAGAAAAGAAAAAAAAAATCCCATTCCAGTTGTCCACAAGGACTTTCTTTCAGCATCACTAAGGATAAGATTTAAAAATAACAAGAGTATGATTCATCTGACCAAATGCACACACCCAAAGTAAAGATGTTTATAGGTAAGCTAGTCAGTCCAGGGTACCTTTAGTAAGCCTTATCAATAAATGATTAATCTTCTTTCTATCCAGAAGCAGACTCAGTTTAGGAGATTTAGAGTTAATTTAGAAGTATTTATTGGGACGACATTAAATATTTTCCAGAAGAGTCTGTATCATTTCTCTGGTTATAAAGGCAGCTGAAAGTTACTTGCTGAAAAGTACATCTCTCTGTTTAGCCAGATAAATCCTAGACTCAGTTTCCATACATATAAATGTTTCTGAATGTCTTATCTGGTTTCCCGAATTTCAATTTCCTTTGTTTTTTTACTCTCCAGCTGTTATAATTAACACAAACAAACAAACAAAAAAGTAAAATGTCTCTCTCGTAAAAAGGAGAGAGACATTTGAAGGAAGTGTAAACTTGGCTTCCACCTAGTTTTTTCTGAAAATAATGAAATAAAAGTATTTTTCTAAGATACTTTGCAGCAATGATAATACTTAACTATAATTCAAAATGCCAGCGTTATTAATGTTTTATCTTCCCTATAAAAAAGATGTAAGAACACTCATATAATCCACAGTTTATTTGAATTCCTTGTTTTGATGATTTGCATAGGCAAACTCTGGAAGAGATCTCTAATTACTACTCCTGATTAAATATAATCTGTTTTAAATATATCCCTTTTTACTCAAATACATCAATGCTTAGACATACTTACAGAACTCTGTGAAATATTGAAGGCAGTCATTAAGAACAAGACCTGTCTGTATTTTTTACCAGAGTAGCTTGCTAAGCCAAAACGTCCAAATTGTATGTTAATGGCTTTGACATATTATCAGTCATCCTTGCTCATTTTTCAGGATAAGGGAAACAATATTTTTCTTACTTAGGAACAAATCTTAGCTATGTTAATTTTTCTGCTAGCAGGAGCCTCACAGTGACTACTGACTAGAAAGTCTTGCTAAGGGAAAGCTTTCAAACAGTGATGTCCTCATCAAGCTGATGATAACTGCGGTTCTCGCTGTAACAGGTACCTATGTCTCTTGATTGCCTTCATATGATATTCATAAAATGTGTTACATTTGCCCTTCCTTCCCGCCTACATTTAGCAATATATATATGGGTTATATACCTTCTGATATTAAGGTTATACTTATGCTAGTAAAATAAATAAAGACAGGATATGGTCCCAAACACTGTCACACCATCATCCGTGCTCTTTGAGTTGTTGTTACCATCCATGGCATAGTTTTAACACCTGCAAACTAGCAATCTCCTTAGTGTTGGAAAATGCCTAGTTTGTAAGTAGGACGGATTCAGAACAATTCCAAATAGAAGAGGGAGGATAAAATAATTTACTAGTATGGATAAAATTTGTATTGTATCAGATGGTCTTGATCCAGAGAATAGTTACCTGTTCATTTTATGTAGACTCAAAAATGTAACTCGAAATGTCATCCTTTTAAAAAGGTAGTATTTCTAGGACACTTTCTTTTAAAGAACTGCATTATGTGCATGTGTTTAAAATAGTTTAGGGGTTTTTCCAAGAACTAGAGGAGAAACAGCTCAACCAGCTGAAAGAAAAAAAAAAATCCGTATTACTATTCCTAGATCAAATTTAAAATGCACAACTGAAATAAATTTAGAAGAGTCAAACATGAAGAAAAGAAAATCAGAAAAGTTTTCATGTGGCAAACATGAAGTTGTTACATTGTTGTTGTTTCCTGAGCTTCCACTACTGAAAACATTAATGGTAATGAAGTTGGAAAGACTCTTCAATACATCCCTGGGCATGTCTACTAGGGATGCACCAAACAGGGACTAATATGCCATATCTCTGCCACATGCTGCTGTTGTCAGGGAAAACAAGCTGCAGGTCTTCAGTGACTTTGCCTGATGGAAGAAGAGCTGAAGGAAGGCGAGCAGCAGGGTGCAGAAACTGTCCCTAAGGCCCAAATATGTCAACAGCTCTCTGATTCTTTACCAGAAATGCACTCTACATTTTTTTTTTTTTTTTTTTCCCAGAAACCAAACAAACCCTGCCTCAGCCTTCAACTGAGATCAGGTGTGATAATGTGTTTCTGGATGGCTCAAGTGAAAAAAAGTTGATCAGGATCAACAGTTTAGTGGCTCTTTTCATACTGACACTGGGGTCCCCACACACACAAATTGTGAGAGGAGCTGCTGACTGGTAGAGAAGCTCATCATTCAGCACATTAATACATATGTTGTGCTTATATCTTCCAAATCAGACATGTCCTTAAACATACTATGAACCCTGGTGCGGTGACTGTAGTTAGATGTAAGTATGAAACAATGTACTAATGCCTGCCATATAATAAATCAAAGTAAAACTTGATCACAGCAAAATAAAATTTGAAAGGAAAGGGCATGACATAGACTTACTATCACCTCTCATAGTGTTAGCACAATGTAATTTTCGCTTCTGGAAATGTCAACTGTATTGCTCTTTCTCTTATTCCATCCAAGCATATATTGACAGTAACAGATGTTGAGAGAATCAGCAGCGTAAGAACAGCCGATGAGATCTTTTTTTCCAGTTTCGTTTTAGTAAATGTTATTTAATGCATTTTTCACATGTCTATGAAAAACACTTTCTGTTTGTACTAAGTTCGTCAAAGCCTTGTTTGTAGAAAAAGACATAAAATCTAGGAGGAGTGTGACTATAAGCAGTGGATCGTATTGCAAACAGACATGTCTACAAACAGAATTAAAAACTAGCAAATTAAATAAAAATTCACAACTCTGATTATAAACCAAGCAAGCAATATTTCACAGAAGACCTTAACAACAGGCATGTTGTTATTACATCACAAATATGCTACACATTACTTCCACAGAAATTTTTTTATACACTTATCATCTGCAAGACAGCAGTCCATAACCAGAGCTTCTAAGCATATAAGTAAGAAATCTCAGGGAAGAAAGACCTTCAGTGTGTTTTAAAAAGTCATTACCATGAAATTTGTTTACCTAACTAGCATATAGTCTTAGGTCTGCTTGTTTGCTCATGCTACCCCTACCATTTTAAAATTATATATTCAGAGTAAGTCTATAGCAAACAGAGTACTTGCATTATTATAAAGATAATGAAGAATCATAATACAAAATAGATGAGCCTAAAACAAGACCTGAAATAAAAATTTTCTTTTAGCTAAAATTCGTTGAATTAGGGGAGCTTGGAATAATCTTTACAAAGTTAATATGGGAACTGATTCATGGAAATAATTCTCTCATTTGCTTGACATTTTTAATTTAACTCACAGGGAAAGAAATGCAAGTTTTAGCAGTCTCAGGATAATATTGATTTCATATAAAGCCATGTCAGCTAGTAATGTGACTCCAGAGACACCGAAAAATGTTTGGGTTTTTTTTATATTAGAAGCCCATTCTGTCAATTTCTTATGAAAACAAATTTTACATAAATAGCTGAAGCTGATTTGAAGACTCATCTAGAGAGTATACTGTGTTTAAGATAACTAAGAAAGTTAGTGAATGAAAGTTCCTTTTCTTCATATTTTTTTGATGAAGAGTCCTGAAATGTCTAAAGAGCTGCATTCCTTCCTTTTTTTTTTTTTTTTTGCTTTAGTGAGCTCGTTTAATGAAACAAGGAAGCAATACATTCTCTCTGATGTGAGTATGCTCTCCACAGCGTCATTGATTTTTACATATCTTTATTAACTGTCTCTGAAGAGACTCTATGTTTTCCCAATGTTATATTCTAACAGATGAGATCTGGTAAGAGACAATTCAGATATCCAGGAAATTTTGAGAGCAACTTCTGTAAGGTTTATCCCAACCCTCCATAGGTCAGAAGTACATTTCAACCTGCTGGTAGTGTTCCAGATTTGACATGTTGTCCAAGTTGTTAGATGTTCTTTTTCAGATTTTGATTCATTTATTTGAAACTGAAACAGATCAACATCAAATGAAGTGAAAATTCTCTGCATTTCAAAACTCTGCTGGATTCAGGTGTGGTTTTGTACTGAAAAGAGCTTTATGATATATGGACGTATGCCAGGGCATATAACTAGGAACTATTCTTCTATTTGCAGAACTAAGGGTTGTAGAAAATTTTCATTACCATCATTATCATGTTCTGGAAAACCATTTAGGTTGGCTGCATGCCTGCAGAGGGACTCAAGGTCAGCTCAGAAACTTTGATAATTCACAGAAGAGAAGCTGGAAGAAGCTGTAGTAGAAAAAACTCTCACTTCAACCTCCACAAGCCAAATAGCTTCTATAAACTTCGTGAGTCATTTTAGAGGCATATGGTGTCCTCCATTGCATCCACACAGGCTAGCATATCATAACAAGACAGAACTGAAACGGAATTCCTGCTTTGTCATTGTAGTCCTCACTCACACTGCTCACATTATCAGTAGTAGTTTCCTCCTACTCCTTTTCTACCTGTCCTTTCCCACCACACTCCCACATCAGAATGATGTTCTGAGCCTTACTAGCTTTCAACTTAAGTTTTTTCTTGGCTAGCAATGTATACTAGTTTCTTATTTAGCTTATGGGATTTTTTTTTTCCACTTGAATTTTTCCACTTGAAAGTGTTTATGAACAGTAAGCATTTGATCTCTTGTTATCATTTTCCTAACTAAACAAGTCAAACCCTTGTAGTTGGTTCTTAGTATGAGAAAAGTCTGTTCCTCAGTGTGTTGGGTTTGTGTAGCCAGGGGGCTATGGTGGCAGCTCCTGCAAGAAGCTGCTGGAAGTTTCCTCTCTGTCTGGTGGACCTGACTGGCTCTAGGGCAGACCTGCCACTGGCCAGGGCCAAGCCAACTGGCAACAGTGATACTGGCTCTCTGATAACATATTTAAGAGCAGGAAAATAAAACAGAAGCACAGGCAGAGATGGAAAGGTGCAAGCATTTCGGGCTTTGTGGCCCCTGTATCCGGTATGGGGCGTTGAAAGATACAGGGATTGAACCATCCTCTGCTATCAGGGCCTCCCCCTCTGCTCTCTCACTGGTTGGCTGATTAGGCCTGGCCTGGCCTGGCCCAGCCAAGAGAAAAGAGAGGATAAGAGCCATCTTAATAGCCATGGTTTTCTCCTTGTGTAACAACCTGATGCAAAAAAAAAAAAAAAACCTAGGTAAAATAAATTTTTAAAATAATAATATCAAAATTACTTGCATTTGAGATGCTGTAGCCTTATTCAAAACAAATTTGCTGTTTTAAATAGAAATGATTCACATATTTGTGTTCACAATTCAATATTATGTATGACACTCACGAGATAAAAAGGAACAACTTCCCATTTTCTTTTTTTGGCTGATGGTATATTTCTACATAATTTTCCTAAAGGAAATGCGCTGCAAAATGTACCCATAGGTAATTTTATTTCTTTAGGCACTACATATAAACATTAAATGTCAACATTTGCAAATTTGCAAAGATGTACAATATTGGTAAAATAGAATTGTTTAGTCCTTAGAAATTTTCTGCTGGCCAGATCAGAAGTTCTGGTATAGCAGTTCAGGGCTGTAGGAAGCAGATATCAGACAGATACCTTTGTAAAATTATTGGAAGATATTAATGTGAAATGTAAGGCATTTTATTTTGTATAGGAAAGAGGAACCTCCATTCAATGACTTGGCACAATAAACATCAATTTGTTATTACTTCATTATGACAATCCATAAGATTTGGCATGGAACTTGGTAATAACTTCATTTTGCTGTATGAATAAATAAAGCTGCCTTGAGATTTTGCAGTAAATCTTATAGCAGCTCTGTAACTTGGCGTTTACTGCACATCCTTGCCTTGATTTAGCATTTCTACGCGCATATTTCTTTTTCCAAATACTTGCCTATCTCCCATTTTAAAACAACTTATATTAGTTGCTTCTTTTATTGCTTTTGGTAGTTCATTGCACATATAATACTGTCATAGTTGCAACACTGTATTTAAGGTTCTGTCAGGATTTTTATGCTACAGTCCTATTTTATTGGATTTATACTTTAAAAAAAAAAATCCGCTAGGGAAGATGCAATAATAACGCAAATTTTCAGGTAACAAACCAGGTATTATTTTAAAAAAATTCTACTTTTTTATTTGTTATTTTTAATACTAGGAAGAATATTTAAAATAAATAACTAATGATGCATATATTTTAGGCTTTGTTTCTGTGAAGAACTGCTTGTTTAATCTCATGTTGGCTTTGTGATTCTTATTGATACTAAATAGTAGACTTTCTTTATTTACAGATTTCACTGTAGTCTTCATGCAAAAGTATTTTAAGAAAATACCATGCCTTTTGGATTAATGATACAAAGAAATACATATTAAAAAATATAGAGTTTATGGAAATTAACATATATAATTATGCATTAGACAGTATATGCTGATATTCCAAATGAAGGAAACCTAGATTTAAACAAGAAGTTTTTCCTAATGAGTAAGCTGACTGTAGCACACAGTTAAAGGACTAAACAGAAAACAGAGATGAACAAAAATGTGTGGATTGTACAACACATTTCTAAGCTCATAAAAAGGTCCCTGTACTTAAAAAACTGAGCTTTATTAATCAAAATAGAATAGTCACTTAATCTAGGAAGAATGTGACCTTTGCCTGAAAAATCTTCGCCCCTTTGTTTTGTTGACATTTTGTATAGTGTCAGCAAACTCAGATAGGCCTAATATTGAGGTATACGTATAGCAAGTTAGAGTCTAGGATTGGTTTAACAGTAAAAAAAAATATTTTTGTGAGTTGTTTAATACAAAAAAAATGGCATAATTTAAACATTAGTGTTGTAAAACCATAAAGAAAAAAATGCCAAATACTTTTGCTTTTTTTTTTTTTGTGATTATAAATGTTAATATAAAGAATCAAGAAAAAATGCATACAACAGAATTAGTTTAACTAGATTTCGTCACAGCTGAATCAAAATCTAAGATGTCAATAGAAAGGGTTTTGTTACCAGAGGTGATATAAAGAATTAAATTACAACATCCTTATCTGGACTACTGAATAATCATTAGGAAGATACTGCTAGAAAACAAGGGAAAAAAGGTACCGCTGTCTCATGATTTGAAAACAATTTCAAAAGAATCTTCTTTTTCACTGTTTACTAGTTCTTTAAGTGGTATGAACTGTACTTTTTTATCACCTTGGCATCACTAGCATGCACGAAACAGTAATACAAGTAACAACTGAATAATATTATTTAATTAGGAATAAAAAATGTATGCTAATATGGGGAGAAGGAAACATCAAAAGAGACATTTTTCCATAAAGATACATAGTAAGTATGCTCGTAAGCACATTATTAATAACAGGTTGTCTTATTTTTTAAAAATCATTTGTTAGCAACATAAATTGAAATAGTGTTAATACAACCTTTCTTTTCACTTTCTCTGAAGTACTATGACCAACCTCTGCTTTTTGTTCCCTTTTTTAAGCTCCAGAATAAAAGTCTAATTTCTATAACTTTTGAGTAAATGAGATTGCTGTGTGCTTGTATCATTTTCTTTGCTAGTGATTTTTCCATTTTTCTTTCACTTTTGCAGACATCCTTTGCCAAACCATTTTCTGTAATACATCTCATTGCAAAATAATTTCTCATTTTAATTTAAAGTGAAAACATTTTTTCAAAGCCATTTTCCACAGCACATTATGAAGCATCTTATCTCTGCTCCCATTTCCCCTTTACATTGGTCTCTTATGACTGTACAAAAAAAATTCCTTACTTTAGTACTCTTTGTCTTCACTAGGCTTCTAGATTATTTTAAAGCAGAAAGGTACTAGTTAATAAATTATAAATGCTAGTTAATAATGATAAATACCCCTGCTTCCAAAGTTACCCTGATATTTACTTTTAGAGATTTTAGGCATTACAGGTGGAACCAAATTAAGAATATGATCTCAAGACCAGTGATCAAAACATTCTTAATGACACCAATACACAAACTTCGCTTAGTTTTGAGCTTACTGAGTTAAAACTGTAACACGGTAAGTCTGCAAGACAGTACAGAATAATACTAAAAATGTGGAGATTGGATAGATTCTGCATGGTTTTGGACGTCTTTTTTTTTGTTTCTTCTTTTGTTTCTTCTTCTGCTTGCCAGCTCTTGCTTTTATGAAATAGCAGCATTTGTCTAGGAAGATGCATATGGTATGAGCAATTGTGATAAGAAGACAAATAAAAGCTTAATTAAACCTCAGCTTTCTATAAGAAGTTTTCAAACCGTACAGTAGACTTTCAAAGAGAGGAAAGAGACACCAGGGAAGAGAACCAGAAGTCCCACTGGATTTATCTTAGAATATCTTCTTCTGCACTCTGCCGTTTCCCTTACGCTTTCTTCCTGTCCCCTCAAGAGATTTCATGCCTATGTGGCAGCCATCTGGAGAGTACAGCTTGTGTTACAAGCTGAATTTGGTAGTCAGCAGAAAATACAGAAAAACTTGAGTCCAAGTCTGAAGATGCACGGAATATAAACTTATAAGTATTACATATAAATATGTAATTTATAATGATATATTATACAAAATATGAGAATAGCAGACAATTTTACACACAGGGACTGAGGAAGCTGGTGTATAACAGACTGAGGTAAGTAGAGACTGGAGGTATGTGCACTTATCAGAGAAGTAAAGTGGGAATGGAAAAAAAACCACAAATCTGTAGCCTTTTGCAGTGACAGAAGAGAAGGGCTGATGCAAAAATGTCAATCATCACAGCTCTAATTTGTATCAGTATAAATCCTATTTTTAGAGTTGCTTTGAAGACTAGCAGGCAGTTGCGTCACTGAATGCTTCTTTGATGTTCAAGGAACTTTATTTTCATCCTCTGTATTCTTAAAGGAGGTAGAAAAATCTAGACTACAGTATCAAAAAGAAAAAGGAATTCCATTGTGCCTCCAGTTCCTTCAAAGGAAGGACTCAGGGAAATTAGAGACAGAATAAGAGGGGTTTTATTTGGTATTTGGTTGGTTGGTTTTGGTTTTGGTTTTGTTTCAGGGGGTTTTTTTTCCTGATAAAATGCACAATTCCAGTTTTGATAACCCAAATGACAACATATTCTTGTCAGTCAAGCTGAGATCTAACTCAAGGTGACAGGATTTTATAACTGTGCTAGTTGAGGACAAGAACTAATTCAATTGTTTGGTTTTTGTCTTGCTTGACATGAATATGAACTGTTCAGAGAATTAGTATTACAGCCTTAAGTACACTGAAATGGCTATTACTCTGCTTTATATTATTTTTTTTCCTATTTACTATCAATAATACACGAACTGTATGTATAAATCCAGGCATGCATTGCAATAGGAAATAGTTCCTTGAGTGTTCTTCCATTAAGTTTACTGGTTTGTCTTTCATGAAGGTACGTAAACAAAGATTTTTTTTCACATTCCCTAATTTTAATCAATCATTCTGCATAAATGCATTCCTTAAGCCTGTGAAGGTATAGGTTTCTTGTGACAGGTCTAGTTTCTAACTCCTTGGTACCTGTCTCAGTGCTGAGTCATGTGTAGTGAACAAGTTAACCACCTGTATGTGACTCTCATACCTTTTTGGCCTTTTTCTGGTATACAGAATGGTTGAGCATTTCTGTGTGTATGTAGTGCCTCCATCCCCCTATTTCCTGCCTGGCATCTAGAGCAGTACCCCTTTCTCATCATGCTTCCACCAGTACACCAGCCATTTCATAGCCAATTTTGAATGGTCTAGTGAGCCACGTCAGCAAAGCTCAGGGACCAGAGTTTGTAACTGCAGCCAGCCAGTTACTGGTCTTGAACCAAGAGTTCACTCATTCAGTGAAAAAATTATGAAGCATTGGACTTTCATGGCACTGCAATCTTTGAATATGTTAATCTCAAAGTAACTCCATTAATCTTTCCATTTCAGCAGGCAAACAGGAATTACAGCTACATAATTCCAGCTATATGTGCTTATATGTGTCTAAGAAGAGCAAATAATAACATGGTTTTATCTCATCAGTTTTGAAAGCCAGCAATTGGGTGCTAATATTTTTACTTTCGAAATCTGTACATCATGAAACAAAAGCAAGGGAATTTGAGAGATAAGGTAATGCACCATGGACAATGGGTAAGAAGAAAGACATTAACTCCACCAACCAAAGAATCAATTCTAACTTTCGAGGCTTCAGTTTCAGGGTCAAACTGAGAATTAAAAATGTAGATCTACATAAGTGATAAATGCTCAACCTAGTCTACCAATCCTCTTTCTATAGTCCTTACACTTCATAATCATTTAAACTTTTAAAATTAATTTTACAAATACTCAAAAAGTTGCTTCTTTCCTTTAGCAGTACCACTAACACTAAGATTACCACAGGCTGGCAAGTTCCCAAGACAAAATTCTGCAAGAATTCATTCTCATTTAGCTTAAGTTGACTTCAAAGGGGTTCCACAAATTACCTGGAGGCTGTGTGGCCTTAAATTTCTGAGTTAGTTCCTTCCCTGTGAAACTTAATTAATGTAACAGCTTCTAAAATAGGCTTATATTTGCTGTGCTTTAGAGGCTTATTTGGTCAGAAGATGAAGTTGAAATCACTTCCTTTAGCTGAATTTAAGACCTGGTAAACATTAGAGCTGTACAAATAATATGCTTTTGGTTTGGTGGCTTATGTTGGGGTTGCGTGTCAAGGTTTTGGTAGTAGAGAGGGCTACAGGGGTGGCTTTTGTGAGAAGCTTATAGAAGGTTACTCTGTGTCCCATAGAGCCAATGTCAACTGGCTCCAAGACAGACCCACCGCTGGCAAAGGCCAAGTAAGTGGGTGATGGTGGTGGCTCTGCTCTGATAACATATTTAAGAAGGGAAAAGACTGCTGTGCAACAGCAGCCAGAGGAGAGGAGTGTGAATATGTGAAAGGAACAACCATGCAGATGCCAAGGTCTGTGAAGAAGGAAGGGGTGCAGTAATGCTTCTCCCAGCAGAGATTCCCCTGCAGCCCGTGGTGCAGCCTATGGTGAAGCAGGTTGTCTGTCTACAGCCCATGGAGGCCCACGGCGGAGCAGAAATCTACCTGCAGCCCATGGAGGATGCCACAACAGGCCAGGTGGATGCCTGAAGGAGGCTGTGGCCCATGGAGGGCCTGCCCTGGGGCAACTGTTCCTGGCAGGATCTCTGACCCTGTGGAGAAAGGAGCCCACGCTGGAGTAGTCCATTCCTGAAGGACTACACCTTGTGGAAAGGACACATCAAAAGGACACAGTTTGGAGCAGTTTGTGAAGCACTGCAGTCCTTGGCAAGGATCCACAGTGGACAAGTTCATAGAGTACTATTTTCCCATGGGAGTGATCCCACAATGGAGGAGGGGAAGAGAGCAAGGAAGAAGAAGCAACATAAACAACATGTGATGAACTGACCGCAACCTCGATTCCATGTCCCTCTGCACCACTCACAGAGAGGAGGTAAGGAAATTGGGAGTGAACTTGAGCCTGGGAAGAAGGGAGGGTAAAGCGTTTTTAAGATTTAGTTTTATTTTTCATTATCCTACTCTGATTTGATTGGTAAGAAATTAAATTAATTTTTCCCAAGTTGAGTTTGTTTTGCCTGTGACGGTAATTAACGAGTGTTCTCTCCCTCTCCTTATTTTGATCCATGAGCATTTCATCACATTTTTTCTCCCCCTGTCCAGTTCAGGAGGGGGAGTGATAGAGCGGCCTTGTGGGCACCTGGCATCTAGTCAAGGTCAACCCACCACTTGACTAAAGCAGGGAAACAAACATGAGCTATTTTCAACAATTAAAAATTAGTTACAAATTTAATTGTATTAAAAATATGTTGTTTAGTTTTGTTTTAAGTATTTGACTGATATCAAGGTGAAGATTAAAAATTAAAACATTTTCAAGATGTTTTTGGAAAGAGAATGCAAAAGAAGCATCTCTCATAATCTCATCATCTCAAAAGAAACATGTCAAAAAAAAAATCTCTCATTTTCACAAATAGTGAAGCTATTTGAAGAATTCAGTATAGAAGAATTCTAAGTATACAATTGTTTGTATCAGTATTGTTTCTATCATATCACTAATAAATGAAAAAAAAAATCCACCACATAGCTGAGGATGTGCAAAAAAAAATAGTAATAGTAAATTATGGACTTGGTCTGTTTGGCTTTTTATTTTTTTTCATTTTTATTCTTATTTCAAAAATCTAGACTATATTACTGATAGCAAAATATCCAAGAAGCAAGCAGAAGTGCCAAAAAACTGTCAAAAGATAGTCTAACTTTGTCATTTGATACTTCTGAAAAACAATTTCTGTTCTAGCAACATACCAAAATTAACTGAGTTCCCCAGAGGAAGGAGACTACCCTGTCTTAAAAATTACATTATGTATGCTAGCAAAGAAAAATTACTATATTTTCATACATTTAATTCTGGCAAACAAACTAAGAGAAAACTCATAGTTTGCATGCGATTATTTATTATTATTAGATAATTATTTATTTTAAAATATTTTTCAATATTAATTATTTATTATTATTAGATATTTATTATTATTAGATATTTATTATTATTAGATATTAGGAAAAAAATTTTTACAATGAGGGTTGTAGAACACTGAAACACTGGAACAACTCAGGTTGCCCAGAGAGGTGGTGGATGCCCCATCCCTGGAAACATTCAAGGCCAGGTTGGATGAGACTCTGAGCAACCTGATCTGGTTGGAGATGTCCCTGCTCCTTGCAGGGGAGTTGGACTTTTGACCTTTGAAGGTCCCTTCCAACCCTAACCATTCTGTGGTTCTATGATTCTATGATTCTATTTGAGAAGTCAGGTATTTGTTATTTTACATTACTGTAAAAAAGATAGAGAGATTGAAAAGGAACGATTCAGGTGGAAATTAAAAAAAAAAAAAAAAAGGGAAATACAATTGAGACACAATTTGAACCAGAGGCGGACTTTACATAACTCAAGATTAAATGGACCTTAGTGTTTTGTTTTGCTTGACCTAATTCTGAAAAATAGCATAATTTGTGTATACTTGCTAAAAGTTTAAGCACAATGTAGAGGTTTTTTTTTTATTATTTTCATCCAGGCAAAAAATTTATTTAGCTACTTCCTATGAATATTGGTTTACAATATCTACACATATATTGAGGTACTGAAGCCCTCCAGTTTTATTTCATGCACTAGAGGGAAGAGTTCTAAACGTACTTTAGTATGTTGAATGATCTGAATTAATTCCAAGGATATAACATATTTATTTTCATCTTACTATAAGGAACAAACTCATTTAGGTAAACATCTCATTGATAAAAGTGTCCTAGAATAATACATAATGAAATACATCCTATTAAGATAATGTGCTCCACCATTTGGAGCTCAGAGCATGATCATTTGGAGTACTCTGATTCAGAGGCTGATTATATTCAGACTAGATATTGTGGACTGTATTTTTCTCTGTTTATTTAGGCTGTTTTGCATGATCAACCATCTCAAGCTAAAATTATTCAGGCTATGCAGCTCTCCAAGTCAGCCGTAGCTGACAATATTTTCTTTATTTACAGGATGAAAAAGTTAGGTGACAAAAGTGTCTCCTGAGATATTTGAGGGCAGTTTATCACTTCATGGCAATGGGAATTGTAAATACACGCTGACAGTCAGAAAATAGACACAACTGTATAGTGCTAAATGCAGGCCTGCATATGCATTTTACTTTATAGTATAAGGTAAACATAGTCTAATTGTGTCTTACTAAATGCTCACAGTGGCAGCCTTAGTACAGTTCTAAAGAAGAAGTGAGGCAAAAATTAATGGAAAGCAACCTTTCCAATCTTACTACGATTCTCTTCTCAAAAGATTGCTCAGGTACAAAGTCTATTTAATCGTTAGTAGGAAAAGAGAAAATAGAAACATCCTGACTGTTAATGGCAATGTACAAGACAAGGAAAAATAATAATGTACTGATTGCTAAGTAAAGCTGCTTGAAAAATTTCCTAACAGGGATAATTGGAACATGTGCAGAAAACTGTAAGTTTTCATAATCTCTTCCATACTAAATCTCACCTTACATTTCCATCTTAAGATCACAATGCCACCCTTCATGTCCCGTGCCAGCCAGGCTGTTGATGTCAGCTTTATGAACTTCCTGTGTGGCTTTATCTGATGCACTATAATATCTACAGCTGTCACTCACACATCATAGCAAGACACCAGTGCTCTTGATGTGACTCAAAACTGGAGAGGAGAGGAGTGAGGATTCTACTTCCCCCCCTCCAATTGTTGCAAATAAGGCATTCATTGACTATTGAAATTCTGTCAGATAAACTAAGAAAAGCTGAGAAAATTATTTTCTTCTATAAATGTTAGTGATCACTCAGCTTTACATAAATCGGTTCTCAAGTCTGATGCATCTGTTTTGACCTCTACTCCAAAGTCACTAAGCTTACTTGGGCTCCTCTTTCAGATCTAAAGAAATACTTTTTATTCTTGAAAGCATTCCTCTTCTACTGTATCACCTGGTTTTACAAAAGGTATTTTGCCTTTTAACAGTCCTTTCATTACTTCATTTTTTCCATTAAAGGAATGTTGGCTTACAAAGAATTTCTCAGCAAACCTCTGCAAAAGCTCTACAGAGGACAGGATGAGGTCTTAAGGAACTTGAGGCTCTTGAAAGAAAGCAAGAAGATTAGTATCCAAAGTCTGCAGCATGAAAATGGACTGAGTCTGATTTCAGAGACACTGATGTGACTGATGTGACAGAAAAAAAAAGATTTCCTTGTTGACCTGTATAGCAAAAGAGTAGGAAAAAAAAAAAAAAAAAAAAAAAAAAGCAGAGTTTAGACTTAAAAAACTTTTCTTAGCTGGAGGAAAACCCAAAAATGGATGTTGGCATTTTTCCCCAAACAGAAAAAAAGGCATAGCAGAAGAGTCAGCAGATTGTTAAAATCTGTCCAAGCTACAAATGTATTTACTTTGTTTCATAATTATAGGCAGAAAGATCTGAGGCACGAAAGACAATTTATGATAGGTGTACAGCTTGTGTCAAGTAGTGGGAGTTACTCAGAGGGTTTTGCTGAAGCCAAGGTTACTTTGAAATAGATGACCTGAGAAGATCTGGAGAAAACAGGAAAATTAAGGTCTACTATCTTAAGGAGACTTTTTTGAAGGCTACATTTGGCAAGAATGCTGATGAATATATAAATTTAGGCATTGTGTCAACTACATTCATCTGCATTAAATTTTTAAAATTAGTTCTTAGAGAATCTGCTGACAAGGAGCACTGTAAGAACACAGCAAATCAAAATGAAATAAATTTCTAATGTCAGACAGGAAAATTACAACATGCAGAGCTGACAAAAAACAAGTACTATGCTAACAACACTAACAATAAAATATGCCATTAGTTGTTCAGTATAAATGTAGTGGAGATTACAGAGAAAGAACCAGATTTTGACTTGTGTTGATTTGAAATGAGAATTGGGTGCCTAAACTAGTTTTGTATTCTGGCCTGTGGTGTTTAATGATCATATGATGGCAACAGGAATGGCAGAAGGAATATACAGAGAATACAGTATACAGTAAATTTGAAGACTGATCTCTATTTCAGGGAGTCAATATAGAGCATTTCTTAGTTTAGTGTCATGGTCATTAATTGTAGACAAGAAGATTCCTACAACTGTAACATTTGATCTTGCAAACCAAAACAAAATGCATAACTGATAAAAACATCTGACCACTGTGTGACTTTCATGTTATCCTTGTTAAATCAATATATTTATGCATTTTTAAACAAATGCATTTATTTTGGTGAGCTGTTCATTTTGTAGTTTCAGCTGCTGAATAACACATTTTTCAGTAGCCAGCTTGTAATGTTTTCTTTGTGTCAAACATATTTTTCATGTCATCCATCCTTTCAAAAATTTATTTTCATTCAACCCAAAACATTTTCCTATTATAAAAATATATATCATTTAACACTTGTAAAACTCTCTTAAATAAATAAATAGACTTTAAAAAAATTATTTCGTAACAGAAGTTTGAAGACAGAAAATATTTTTGACACCTTCAAAATCCATTTTCCCACTCTGCTTATAGTTGGAACTATTCACTGAATTTGAACTGTCATCATTTCAATCTCTCCAAAATATTGTTTCTCAGCAATTTCATTTCGAAAACTCTATTCTTCATCACAGACTCTAATACTTACTTGTTTAAGAAACCTTTTTTAGCATAAGGCAAGTGAAAATCACTTAAACTGTCATTCTACATTTTATAGAATCATACCAATCGGTTCAGAGACAGATGAAATGATCAGTGTACCCAGTCACAAGCATAAAATGACCTACAATTTTTGCTACATAATCCTGACGTTCTCTTTTGAGTTCTGTTTTCCACTAACTTTTATTTTTGTGCCTTTTCTTAGTGCCAGTAAGAGTCTTTTCTGTAAAGTCTGCCTCATGTCTCTAGGTTTCTTTTTATGAGGTAGTGTAAAGGACCAATCTTCCAGCTGTGGAGGAGCTTCCAGCTTCCTCTTTATGTTTTGCACAGTTACCGTTGGTTTAGAGCCTTTGATGGTTAACATTGTAGGTTAGCTATAAAGTTTATCTCCTGTAATGTTGGTAGTTCCTGATGTCATAATTATCTCTTGTTTTTCATATGCATTTGCAAATTGCATGTGCTACTTCTAAAGTTAGAAAACATTGTATTAAATTAAACAATTTCCAAAGTCACAAGTCCACATTTAACACTCTTTTCCTGGTGAAGGCTTAACAAAAAAAAAGAAAGTAAATGCCACTTGGTGGAGTCTGTGACCTTTTTTGTTGGGAATACAGCTGTCTGATTTGATAATGTCTTGATCATACACTCTGGTTACCATGTAGAAAACAAATGACGTATGCATGGTATAAGATAATACCTATCTAGAAAAGATACAATGATGGGCTCTATATTAGCTGTTTTCACTCAGAAAATAGATTTGAAACTCACCATGGAAAGTACTCTGACAAGATAAGCACAGTATGTATCACTGGTAAAAAGATCAATAAAATGAGGATTTTTCAGGGCGAATAGAGAAGAAAATACTTTATCTTGTTATTACGCTAGTGTGAATTCTGTGGTACACTAGAAAATAAGAGTAATTAGAATAACAAAAGATAAAGAGTAATTTTTGTAGAAAAACAGTGTAAATATAGTGTAACTCTTCAACTTGAAACACAGACAACTGAGGTATGTTATAAGCAGTAGAGGTCTGCAAAGTTAGAAAGAGTATAAAGTTGCGAGGAGAAGAATCACATTCACTGTTTCTTACAATGCAGGCAAGCTAGTAAAGTTATGAGGAATTAGCGATGTGCTGATTTCCTTTGGTGTCATTTGAATTGACCTAGTAGGCTTATTGTGGCTGAAGATAACAGGTTTAAGCAACATGAAATACATTTTCGAGTCGTAACTACAAACAACTTGTGTACAATGCTGCTGGGGACAAGGTTTACAAGTGCAATTGCACAGATTCAGAGACAACCATTTGGAGTAATAATTATTGTATGATTATAAGACCCAATGGCAACCTGCCGCTCAAAAGTCTCCGTGTCACTGTTAGCTAGAAACTGATAACTTACAGAAATGTGTACTTCCTCATCTTCCCAAGAAAGTTCTGCTCGCTGCTCTTAGACATAACCTCCTGAAGTAGAGGCACCTTTGGCTTCATCCAAGCTGGTGATTCTTATGACAATACTTTCCTAGCAGATAATGTCCAGCAGTAAGGTGTTGAGACAATGGTTGCAAAATGTTATTGATACTGTGATTTTTTTTTCTCTTTTCTACTCATGCTAATTCTAGTAGGGTTCTGCAACCCTTTGGATTGTATTTTTTAAAAAATTAGCACAAAATAAATGGAACGTTTTGTGTTTTTCTTCATGATTTGATGAGCAAAAGAAACAGCAAAAAAAAACCCAAAACCACTTGCTTAAAGGAAAAATACACTAAAAACATCAGTTACTGTATTGATATAATCCATACACCACTACTACTGAGTTATATATTTTCTAGATTTATTCTAGAAATATATGTGTTTTCATTGTTTTCATTGATAAGATGATTTTTTTTTTTTGACTATTCCTCATCATAAAGTCAGAAATTTCTGTCCTGAAGGGACAAAACTGATCATTTGCATGATCAATCTCTACATAACACAGAGCAAAAAACAGTTTTCACTTTTTGCATCGTCTGTGACTTTTGTTTATGCTCTAGTCACTACTCTAGAAAGAAGGAGAAATTTTGGCTCATTACATGCCTCCAACTGCTATGCTGCTAAATCAATTTTATTTGTTATTTCAGTTGTGCTGAAACCTGTGTGTCACTTCACATCATATGTTTTGCAAAGCACTTCATCACTGATCTGTGAAAATGATTGTGCCTGTCAGTTTACCACCCAGATCCAGCAGCATATACGATGACTATGCTCAGCAAAGCTTGCTTCTAATTTATGTTTGTGACAGATTCAGGTTACGTCTGTCTTCTTAGACTCTGTATTACATGTACATGGTTTCATCAAAACCAAGTCAGTTTCAGTTGCAGATGCTAGCATATAGCATGGAAAGCTACAGACATTATATTCCATCCTTTGTTTTGTGAAGCCAACAGGAGTTTAAATTGTGACCCATGCAGTGGGAATCTGATTTGGTCTTAGGAGAAAATGTAGTCATTGAGATCTCTGAAAAGCTCAGCTTACAGCGTTCTTAGCTCAGTAAACTCTTCTTCTGAAATATTATCTTCTCCTCTGTTGCATTAGTACATTGCATCGGGCATCTGAAGAATGACTTTTTTAGATTTTATTTATTTTTTTTAAAAAATCTGAAAAGCATATGCAGCCCCAGACAGCAGTGTGGCTAGCATAGTATTCAACAGCCGTGAAAGCAGAGTCTGTCCATCTCCACACATCGATAACCACAAACTGAGGGAAATGTGGGGATGTTGCATTTTATTTCCATGTTCTCTTCAAAGTGGTACATCAGAGAAACAAGACTTCAGGCAATTGCGAGCTAAACACCACTCCTTTCTTTCCCTGAAGACTCTTTTGCATTCTCATCTGATGGAAACTGACTGGTGGAATAAATTTCCCAAACTTTCCTAGGCTGTTTTCTCATGAGAAGGGAAGCATTGTTTACACCATTTTTCTCCAATGCAACTGCAGCTGTGGAGCAGTTTTTGAGCTAAGCTGCAGTTGATAGCTGAGGGAATTTCTCTGTGCAAAACCCAACTAGTAGGAGTTGGACAGAAAGAAGAATGTTCCCTTCTGTGTTAGTGTAGAATTGCTGAAAATAAAAATTGCCAAAGAATAGCTGACATTTAGAAACAACAACCACAAAAAAAAAAGAGCAAATAACTTTATATATAGAAGTGTTTTGGCTGTGGTTTCCCTTGCTTTAGACAAACCACGTAATATGACTTCTTAAGTCTATGTCTGCAGACTTTTAGGGTACTTAATGTAATATCAATGAACTTACATGAGAAAGTGAGCTGCTGTAACGGATACTGCAACCCAGCAGTCCAGAACTCCAGAGACGCGGAAGTCCCTGTGTGGTTATGGCTGCTCTCTATATAGGTGCACATGGAGCATGCACAGACACACACAGACATGGTTACGCACGCATGTGTGCGCACACACGCATGGAGTTAATGAAAATCGGAACAAAAGAAAGAGCTCCTATAGTTATTCTGCTCTAGGTTAAAACTTATTTCAGAAAATTATGTCCATTTTTGACAGTGACTATCTATCTTTCATGAGAACAGCAGGCCCCTTGCAGGGGCCCTTTGCAGGCATTCTTTGTTCACACACTGAGCTCTGATCCAAAACCTGTGAAACCACACTTAACACAGTGCTGTGCCCTTGAGCATTGTGCCTGCTCCAGGCACCTTGCTATGCTGTTGCCACTGCACTGTCACATGGCTTCTGGCTTGGATCTGTCTCCTGTGAGACTGGTTCGTAACACAGTATGATGAGCACAGCTTCACTCGCAAAAGAAAATGTAGGCACATAGAAAACTTCAGACTTAGTCTTAACAGTAATGTTTTCATGTGGTCTTTAGAAGTATAAATTCCTTTTTTTTTTGGGAGGTAATGAGGCTCTTTTGCACTTAAGAAATATCATGAATAATGCTAAAGTCACTCAAGGTAAGAACTCAAAAGAAACACAAGTTCTACCTCACATTCAAAATAAGATTTAACCCTTATGTTTTGTAGACCTTAATGGAATACTTGTCAAAGTTTGACCTTAGTCTTCGGGGCTGGTGAGATTTGACCTTGAACATTTTATCTCCCTATATTACTGTCTTTCACCCATTTAATTCATAAATTACAAATCTGTAGGAATCTGGTATCTATGCATTCTGTATCAGGCATTCATGATGGCTTGTTGTGTTTGATCACAATGTAGACTAAAATAGAACACATTAGCATTCTGTAATTAATCCTCACAAAAGCAGAAAACAACCAAACAAAACAACAAAACAAACAAACAAAACCCTAGAGCATGCTTAGCTGTATATTCTGAAAAGAAATTGTATTTTAAATATAAGGTTTAATTAAGACAGCAGGTGTAAATCCTGATTACTTCTCTGCAGCTGCCTGTTTTATCTGTGATTACGATGTCTTTTTAACCTAGTGTGTATAAACTATGCATCTTCAAGTTTAAGATTGAGTTTGAACAGTGGTTTAGCCTAAATAATAAGAGGTTATCTTAATTACTGGTATGTCTGAATCGTCTAACATAGGTGCAGTAGGAGTATACAGAACAACACATCCCATGCTTGTGTTTCCCGAATATGTACTACTCATTTTAAACTCCTAGAGACAAGGCCAAGGAAAGAAAGGATTCACTTCATTCACTCCATTGGTATATCCAAATGTACAAATTTTTTTTGAGGTGTAATTGAGATTTTCATATATAGTAGCTTTTGATAATTTAAATACTTCTATGTGTTTATAGTCTCTCAATTTCCTTTTTACGTGCCCACTTACAAAACCAAGATTTTCTTCTGCTCTCACAGTACACTGAAAGAGCTATTCACTGATAAGAACACTGAATGGAATATTGAACAGAGTAGGGAATTCATCTTCCAGCCCTCTGTACCTTATTTGTGTCTGAGACACTAATTTTTAACAGAAGTGAAACTCCAGTTTAAGCCTTGCCACTAGAGAAGTTAAGCTAAAATTCCTGTAACAATTGTAATTCTTTTTTCCATCCTTGCTAAATTTCCCAAAGGAGTTTGCAACTGCCATAACAAGCATTTAACAAACAACTTGGCGTTGTATTCAATGACTGAATTTATTAAGTCCCTCTGCCTGGATGCACTGCCGGTTGGGACTACCTCTACGCTGCTAAAGTGAACGATGCCAGTGCATGGCATGGCAGGGACTCAGGCACTTACCCAATTCCGCTGGATTTTTAACATGATTCCTGGCAAGATATGGGTCTGTGTCAATGAGCATTCACCCAGGAACAACTCAGGAATTAGTAGGGATTAATTTGGATGTGACCACCCTGTTTTGGAAGGCTTATGGATGCAAGCCATAGTTTTCCAGCTGGCCTCAAAGCCAGAAAGTTATCCATTGCACATTTTCATTGCTAATATTTACACAAACAACCCAATTGAATATTTCTAGGACTACTCACCAAGTCCTTGTCATTACTCCGCTTTTTTGTATGGGACCTAGAAATGACTGCTTTCTATTTCAAACATTTTAAGACATATACCCAGTTTGGTACACGCACAGGCCACTCATGGCTTATTCACAGGACTGTAAATGTGAAGGCTTTTTTTCTCTTCAAGTTTTACGCAGAGGAAGATAATGGGTAGAGCCAGAGAGGGTATTTTATGTAGAATGGCAGAGATAAGGCAGATGGGAGGCCACGGAAAAGTGTTGTGCCTTACACATACGGCATTGGGGGTGCAGTAGAGACAACCTAGAGATACTGGAATGTCCACCCGTTCAGACAGGATATGATGTCAGTGAAGATTTTTTTGAATAGGTGGAAAGCAAAATATAAAAATGGCCATCAAGTGCAATAACCCTATTGTCATTATTACAGTTTCTGAAAAATATTTTGAGAGCTCCAAGGTTACAGAATGGATATATATTTTAAAATTAGGTGATCCATTTCATAGCAGAGCCTGTTTTCACATCCTGAATCTGCATAAGCAATTACACTAGAGCTAATTGTGAACATACCTTGGCTGGGAGTATGAGGTATTTTTTACCCTGATTTAGAAAACAATAACAATCTAAAAACCTTTCCTTTACTATATCCTAATTTGGTAAAGCAAAGTTAGTTTTAAAAGAAACATTTATAATTTAAAGTATCAATTATTATTACAGATTACTAGAACATATTCTGTCTCAAACTGAAGTTTTTGTTTATGCAATGTTTTAGTTAAGTTGAAATAATTTTGGTTTTTTTTTTTTTTTTCTGATCAAACAATAGGGACTATACACTAGAGAGATAACCCATGATGAGTGTTCTATAACAACATCTAAAAGACAGCAGAGCAGTATGCAAGGAAAAATAGCTTATGTTGGATCCTGCACACTGATGACGGAAGTTCATCCCTGACACAGTGCTACTGAAGTCAGTGGCATTACACCCAGCTTAGATACAGTCTTTAATGACTTAGTTTGAGTGATTTATTAACCCACTCCAATTCCATCCTTGATTATGTGATTATTCACTGAGGTTGCAGTAATTAAGGCTGACAAAAAGCCGTATATGTAGCGGAGTGGATCAACCTAACCAATGAATGCATTGTTAAAATTATTACGAAGAGCCATATAATCAGACAGAAATTTTACACAGTTGCCTGGATTGGGGTAATACGCTACTAGAAAGAAATAAGACTCCCAGCGTATAGTTGAGCAGCGTGGTCTATCTGCCTCAGTAGGCAGAGAGAAGGCAGAGATTCCCAAGCATGACTTCTAGCTGTGAGTTCTCAGATCTGTCACCAGTTGCCACCAGCGCTGTGCCACTTGATGCTGGACCTTGGAATGACTGGGGTTTTGGGACTGCACTGACAGAAACTGGGGAGAAGTCCACTGTTTCAGAGTGACAGGGTGTCTGTGACCTTGCTACAGCAGCCTGCAAGGGAGGGGCTGGCTGCTTTCTACAGAGAAAGTGCAAGCCTCCCTCTTCTTAGGTGCTTGGTTTGTCAGGCACTTTCTGAAAGATGATTAGGATAACCCTTTCTCACAGTTACAATATTTTGGGAAGCACAAATTTTAGAGGAACCATATCATTAGAGTAACCTATATCTTTTTAGGCTCTGAACATAAACTCACAATTTTTCAGCTAGAGATGGTGTTCTTTCTGTAGCTGAATGTCTACTTTCTTAACATAGATACTAGTTGTAAACTAACATGCACAAAATTTCAATCCAGGAAGAGCGAGCTTTACAAGCAGTAGCAGCTTTACAAGCAGTAGCAGCTTTGACAGTTTGCTAACACTGAGTACTAACAGAAATAAGGATACAGTGCAACGAGCTTTGACTGGCAGTCAGAGTACTTAGGCACATTTGTCCATGCCAAATCTCAGTCAAGTGAGAATCAAGTTTCTCACTATTGTGCCTCACATGTTGTCGTAGTTCAGCCCCGATTGGGACCAGACTACTCAGTCTCTCTCTCACTCCCCCCACCCTCCAAGAGAATAGAGGGAGAGATAATATAAGAAAAAAGGCTCGAGGTTTGAGATAAGGACAGGGAGAAAATCCTTAAAGTTACTGTCATGGGCAAAACAGACTTGACTTGGGGAAAACTATTCATTTATTACTAAAACTAGCAGGAGAATGAGAGAGAAACAAGATAAACCTCCTCCACCCCTCCCTCTTCCCAAGCTTACATTATCTCCACTACCTTCCCCCCACGCGGCACAGGAGGGAAGAGGGAATGGGGGTTGCGGTCAGTTCAGTTCATCATGCGTTGTTTTACGCCGCTGCTTCACAGCTGGGAGAACCTCACATCCCTCCCCTGCTCCAGTGTGGGGTCCCACCCATACGCCACAGTCCTTCATTAAACTGCTCCGGTGTGGGTCATCTCTTCCACGGAGTGCAGTCTCTCCAGAACGGCTGTCCCAGCGGGCCCTCCACGGGCCACAGCCTCATTCAGGCATGCAACTTCCCCCACTGTGGGGTCCTTCATGGGCTCCAAGTGGATCTCTGCTCCTCCGTGTCCCCCCTCCTGCAGGGGGACAACCTGCTCCACCACGCTCGTCACCACAGGCTGCAGGGCAATCTTGGCCAGGAACCACATTACTCCTCCCCCTCCTTCTTCACTGACTTTGGCGTCTGCAGCCATTCCTCTCACAAGAAAAGTTCATTCACAACAGGCTGGCAGAAGCCTCTCAGGATCTCTTCACATCATCCATCTCATCTCCTCTCCGCTTCTTACAGCCAGACCAGGCTGAGTTGGCCCCAATTGGCCTCCTGGCGAGAGGCCAGAGGGTGAGGCCTGGAAGGCCCCGGAGGCCTGCGCCTCCCTCTCTGTGTCTCTGCCCCCGCTCAGCTTCTTCACATCTTCTCCCTTTTTTTTCTGTTTTCCCCTTCTTACATACGTTATCACAGAGACGTTATCACAGGACATTCTGCTACCAATTGGCTCAGCCTTTGCCAACAGCAGATCCGCCCTAGGCCCGGCCGAGTCCACTGAACAAAGAGGAGCAACTTCTAGAAGTTTCCTACAGAAGCTACCACCTTAGGCCCCCCTCACTAAACAAAACCACAACACATGTCTAGCTTAACTATACTACAATTACTGTCAGGTTTTGGTTCCAAAGCATAAACATGCCACTCACTTTAAGTAACAAATGTTCAAATGCAGTTAAAAAAATTTTTTTTCAGAGATTTCCTGACCCAAATAACATAGAGGAAGAATCAATTCAATTGTAAAATTTATTCCAGGACAGAAAACAAATCTTAATATTTTTAATCTGCCTTCGCAGCACCAAATTTTCTACCTGGCAGTCTGCTTGTACTGAGCTTTTCGTATAAACCAGCAGTATGGGATACATACATGCACAAACAAGTAATGACAATAATAGTCCTTAAATTGCAACTTAGATGGCAAATGGTTCCACACATCTGCAGATATTGTGGCACCATGACAATCCAAATTCAAAGTTACCAATGACAGTCAGCATCACCTGCATTTGACTTGAAATAAGTCCCTAGAATTAACAACCAGAGAATAGCTGTTCAAGTTATTTGATGCATGAGTCTAAACCCATGTAGTTCTCAGGATCATGAGCATAGACAGGAAGCCATTGGATCTCATCATGTTATATTACATGAGGAAGTGATAGTCCTCAATTCATTGCTAAGAGAACTGCTAGTTGTTTCTCAAGATGGTACTAACCACGATGCTTGTGGAAATGACTTGTGAAACTGAACTTAATCATTCACAGAAAGCTCAGTTAGGATAAATCCTCAGTTATCATATGATTTGTATTTGCTATTGGTTATCTGAAATATAAAATCACTTGAGACAAGCTATTTTTAAAAATAAAACTACTGTTAAATATATAACAATAAATTGAAAAATTTAGTTTGAAGGAAATGATGTGTCCAAATGTGGGCAAGAATAGTTGTGCTTTAAATCAAGTGCTACATTGTCTAAAAGCCAGAAACATCTTAAATAATTTTTGATTGACCTACAATGTCATTCCAGATTAGTAAATGTAAAACCAGCATTTTAATAACATTTTACCCTTGATAACAAGGCCTTATCTAATGTTGGCTTTATGGATGTAATTTGAAAGGAAGAATTTCATTAACATTTAGGCTTATTGAACTCATAAAGAAATGCATTAAGTTTTGATAAATATTCAAATTTTTCTAAACAACTTACCTTGTTCTCTTGTTGATTACTATCTATCTGATTATAAAAAGCATAGAATGGAAGCTGGGAAAAACTAGAGAGAAGTAATTGTAATTTATTATTCTTACACAATATATTTCATTTCCTAGCTACTTTAAAATATTTTCAAGCAACTGTGTCTTAAATAAATAGGGTTTTCAAAAAATGTAATAGTCGTGGCAAAATAATACATATCACCCCTTTTTAAGAATGCTATTAAGGTTGAAAAGTGATTATACATTCAGGAAATTCCAGAATTAAAATTGCCTGAGGAACTCAGAAGCAATTGCCCAGTGCATTTTCATTATGTCACAGTTATCTGACAAAGTATTATTTTTCTGACAGGGCCTGGTTGTTTTCTTCTTGCTGGTTAGTGAGTGGTATCTTTTTTCTTACGTCGTAGTGCTCTCTGAAGACAGAATCATTTCTTCCTCATAAAATTATTAGTGGCATTTATCATCCTTGTGACCTTATGCTTATAGGTGTGAAAATATTTGACACCCTTAACATTTTGTGAAATTATAAGGTTCTATCGCTTCATTTTATGGAAGATCAGATGTGCAGATTGTAGGCAGTCTGGTGTGTTCTGAGTGCCCAAAAGGTGGCAAGTGAAGATATGTTCTCCTTTCCCTCTCCTTCCTTCCAGACATTTCCATCATATATTTAAAGTTGGAGATGTGAATGGACGGTATTTTGGCAGTTCAGATACCAGGGAGTCGTATAACATGGTCCCTGAAAATGAGCAGCACTGGATTAGTAAACATGTGTGACATACTTGATTTAAGTGATATTCCCAGCTCAGGAGCTGAACTAAGGAACTACAGACAATCTGTTGGCAAAACATCCACTGGCTTTTGTTAAGGTAAGCTCCTTTCTTTCCTTGTCATTCCTTCTTCATGCACATTTCACATTTTACAACTAAAGTAAGACTTTAGTACAAACAGCCTCTTTGATGACATAACTTGGTTGCTCTCAGTACAGATCTGCTTTGTACAATAGATGAAGCTAACAGTGTCTCGCTATGTGTTTTGATAGCTGTCACATGATATATATGGAAGGAGAGGTGAATTAAGACTATACAATAAATTTATATTTTATTCTCTTCAGTCAGGAATTCGAGGATCACTACCAGTCTGCAGAAGGAATCATGGTAAGGTAGATGCAGTCTTTTATTTTTATTCTGCCTCTTGTTTCAACTCTTTCTGTTTCTCCCTTTCTATAATTTTTGGTCCCACTCCTTTATGTTTTCTGATACTTTCTCCTCACCTTTGGTCACTGTTGGTTTCTAGTTTGTCCTAGGAACAACTCCTCAGACATTTAATTTAAATTGCCTGGTCTGTAAATTTTTTTTTAATCCTCAGGTCTCTCCATACACTGGCATTTGCAGTTCCTCTCCCTACATAGCAGATTCAGTTCCCTTCCTTTTCCTTCATACCTGAAAAATTTCTTCCTATATTTTGTTGTCCAGCTCTTTCACACAGCTCTCTTTGTTCTCATTCGTTCCACCTCCAATTACCCTTCCTGAATTATCTCCTAACTTCAATGTCCAGCTGCTCCTATCACTCTATTCTTTTCCTAGTATCTGTCATGAAACTTGAATTGATTCTATGTTCATACATTTTTTTTTTTCCCTTGACATTGATTACTAACCTCCTTGTCCACTCAGTCCAAAATTCCAGACCTTTTCTTACAGTGTTTCTGTAATTCTGATCCAGTTATTATTCTGCTCAGAGTTAGAAGCAGGCAGGTTTTCAAAAGAATATTTAAATCCTGTGCAGTTCCTATGAGGTATTCAATGACAAGACAAGAGAAAAACCTCCCTGACGTACAGGTACACAGAAAACTTCGTAATTCAGCCAAGCACCAGCAGAGGAAGAGATGGCACAGCTTTCTCGCGTAGGCACTATGACATTCCAGATTCTGTGCTTCTAACTTTGGGCATGCAGCTCTTTAAAATAAAAAGTCACCAACATGTTTTAACACAATGGTAAAACAAAGTATTTTTTCCTTACTCTTGTTCAGAGAACCTGTTGAACTGTTTTATCTGGTACTTTCCATGAATATTGCACCATAGACACCAAATCAGCGTAGAAACTGCTTTTTATAAATTTGCAAAATCTTAAGAAAATGTAGAAATTCTACTAGGCCCTCTAAAATACTGTAATGTATTTTCAGAATTTTGTGCTGTCAGCAGAATTTACTGTATCACATGTAATCAAACCCTTACTGATCTTCCTTCTCCAACCATATTTATGTGGATAACTTCTCTTGACTCTTGAATATTGTGTTCTCAAATTTGTGTGTTGCTTCTGGCTATGTTTTTGTTTTTCTCTTTCTTTTTCTCTTTCTTTTCTCTTTCTTTTTTTTTTCTTTTTCTTTTTCTCTTTCTCTTTCTTTTTCACTTTTTTCTTTTTCTCTTTCTTTCTCTCTTTTTTTTCTCTTTCTTTTTCTTTTTCTCTTACTCTTCCTCTTCCTTTACCTTTTTTCTTTTCCTTTTCCTTTTCCTTTTCCTTTTTTCCTTTTCCTTTTCCTTTTTCTCTTACTTTTCCTTTTCCTTTCCCTTTCACTTTCCCTTTTTCTTTCTTCTCCTCAATGAGAAATCACCCAAATATTCTTCCATTTCCTCTATAAATTTTAAGTGAAATTGATATTCAAGCATTTGTAAAGCAGAATATGTGATTGAAAAGTAATATTAATTTAAAGCTGTATTTTACAAGGGCTAGGAGGTTAGGTAGCAAATAAGTATAGTACTCTGTGGAATGGTAAAGGACAGGAAATGCATTAATCCCACAGAAAAGATGAAAACTACCTCTGTTAAGGGAACAGATGGCTAATCAGAATATTCCTACTTTATAAACAAACATAGCATCACTGCAAAATTCCAGTAGCTCAAAATTCACTAAGAAGTTGAGCAATACATCTGCACAAGGGTTAGAAGGAAACAAGAATGGAAAGACAATATTCTAAAATTTTCCACCGAAGAAAAATAATTAAAATACTTTGTTTTAAAGACATCAGAGATATGTATGAAGGAAGCAACAAGATTGGATTGCTTGGCAGCCATCATGTGTGTGCTGCTTTACAATGACAAAAAAAAAACTAAGGAGCCACTTTTTACTTCAATGGCTATACAAGTCATTGAAATTCCAATTATAGTTCATTCTGAAACTAAAATAAAATCTGAAAATGCTTTCAGTTCAGATAACGTCCAAACCTTTACTATAGTGTATTAATGTAACAAAAAAAAAAAAAAAAT
>WHYT01017291.1:36193-53155 GCA_009806455.1 Tetrax tetrax
TTCTCTTTTATAAAAGAAATTTATAACAACCTGCTAAAACTCTGGGTAGAGCCTTTAGTTGCAGATATAATTGCTGGTAGCAGTGTGAAAAGCATACCTTTTGATCACAAACAGAACTTCAGCCCCGCTGTTGCTGTGAGAAAATAGTGTAAAGTCTTCGTAAAACTTTCTCTGTCTTGCATTTTTGCAAGTGGTCACTAATGAGAGCCATGACTTTTTGACAGTCCATCTTTATAAGTGCAATTGTACAAGTTATTGATTTCTAAGCATTTAATGAGACACTATTAGAGAGCAAATTGTGTGAAGACTTTTTTCAGTCTTACATATGGAATATTTCTTATATGCTTTTTTTTTAAGTTATACATAGAAAAACAATAGTTTTTCACTGAAGAACTGGATGTATTTTGTTTCTTGACTACGTACTTTAGATAGATATCCAGTAATATACACTAAATCATATTGAACTGGTTTTGGTTAACTTTGCATGATCAATCCTGCATAGGTGAAAAGTGAAAAAAAGTTAAATACAACAGTATTTTCTATTCCAGTAACAATGAAATTATCACCTCTGATTATCATTTTGAGACTGGAAACCATTTCTAAATCTAAACCTCTATTTAAGAAGAGAAATGCAGTATAGTTTCAAGTTGCATGAATTCTCTCACCTCTATTTCAAAGTACCTTTTTTTTTTTTCTTTGTTACTTATTCAGGGTATGGTTTTAACTACTGATGTTTGCTATTGCTGTTTTCAAACCTTTGTAGCTCAGGAGTGGCAGTTTTACTAATTACTTTCCCGTTTTCTGAGAAGAAATATACAGGTAGCTAAACCTGCATGTGAGGCCCCTTTTTTCCTATCATTTTCTCTTTAACTCCTAATAGCATTAATGTAAGTTAAGGGTTTTCATTTCTCTATTCTTCATGTTACAGCTTATTTGTGTGTAAAGTCAGTGAGCAAAAATCAAGTCTGAGCAGTACAGTCTCAGACTGAACAACTGTACAAGGTATAGAAATGACAGATTAGAGATCTACATAACTGTGGGGTGCTAACTAGTTTGTCCAAAAAGATCTTCTGAGGATTAATCTGTATTTGTCTTGCCACACAAACTCAATACCTGAATAAATCTAATCTTGGACAAAAAGGTCAAAGGTCATAAATGTGTCCATAGGAGACCTTTTCAGGAGTGTCTTTTCCTTCTTACACTGGGCTACTGTAAGTACTTACTTCAAAGGTTGTTAAATTGAAGGAAGAATCAGTATACTCAGCTTTACTGGGATTTTACTGCAGTTTCACCCGTTTTTCCAAAGAAGTTAGGAGCAGGTAAAAGGTGATTCGAGAATAGCACCCTTGTTCAAATCAAAGCGCTTTTTCTGGGAAAAGAGGAGCACTGTGGTGTCAGATGTTGCAGATTTGTAGAGGCTTAAAGGCTGAATTTTCTCATCAGTGCTTTTGGCCTCATCTTAAAGCATTTCTCTTTTGAGAACAGCATAGTATTCTTGACACTGAAAATTAGTCTGTGCAAAGTTTCTGGGATGGTTTTGGTTTTTTTTTCCTTTTTTTTTTTTTAATACAATATGCATTCTGGTTTGCCATTTCATAAAGAAACATTTAAAAGTATTAGTTTTTTTAGAACATTGGTAATCTTTATGAGCCTTTTCTGTTCTAGACTGAATAACCCCTGAACGTTTGAAATTCCCACACTAAGTTCAGGTTTTGGACTTGGCAACTGAGAAAGATTATGGAAAAAGCCCATCTGGAGTCTCTTCTGTTCACTGATCACAGGGTTTTGAGGTACATGAGTGCTAAAAAAGGGGTTTGAAAGACTCAGGGAATCTTCCAAGTGAATGTGTGCTGCAGTTCCTGCAGAATGCACTCAACAAGCATCTCACTGCTTATGTGGTTCAAGTTGCCTGCATCTAAAAAAAAACAATACATACAAGCAGAAAGTGTTATTTTCATTTTGCTAATTGGTCATATGTACCTATATGTGCCTTTAATGAACTGGTAGAAAGTAACTGGCATTTGCTGGCTGAGGGTCTTTTAACTAATTCCTGTTTTAACACGCTGCTGACTGAATTTAAAGCATCGATTGTGCAGACAGAGCATTTGTAATGAAAACGAGGTAGCTCCTAAATAGAATAATTAGCAAACATTTTATCTGGACTTTCTTAGAAAATAAATGAAAGATTAACTTACTGTCTTCTAAGTTTGTTACTTGTGAGTTTTCAGGATAATAATTTAAAATGTGCTGGGCCTTCAGGGCTTGCGTTTGAGAAGTCATTTATTGGCTTGCTGAGTGACAGATATACTGGTGAGTCTGAGGGTGGAAAGCATTGCTTATAAATAGCAAGCAGGAAAGAGGGCAAAAATTATTGCAAACGTTGTCTAGTCGTTCAAGAACAAAATAGACTAAGCTCATTTCAGCGCTGTCTAACTTTATGGGACTAGCACAAATTCAGTCAGGATACTTCTCTTTTTCTGACCTGGAAAGTGCAGCATGTTTTCAACAGCCAAGAAGAGGCAGGATTCATACCTTATCTGTTCAAGTGTAAACTGACTTAGACCTAAGGCAGGAATTAACAAACAATATGAACCCATTCAGAACTGCTGTTGTTGTCACTTCTGAATTCCCTGGAGGAAGGGAAGAAATGGTTCTGTTTAACCCTAGCAACCTTGTTTATTAGGCACTAATTTACTTCCTGTAAATTACTTGTCATTCTAATTCTTCAGCAATAAAACTGAAGAAGTCTCCATAGGGCTAAATCAAACAGGGGTGCGGGAAGAAAGAAGCTGAATAATCTACCCACCCCCCATACAAATGAGCTTAGCTCCATCATTACAATTTTATGTGAAAGTATTTGCTAATCATCCAAAGACAGGAAAAATAAAGTTAGATTTCTGATCAACATGGTTGGCAGTCCAGGTTGGATAGGAACAGACAACCTGATTATGTCACTCACAGAATAAATATGAGGTTTTTTTACCCTTTAGGAGAAATTTGCAAGAGGTAGCTAGCATAAACTACTTGACTGTATCACAAGATTGAATATAACAGAAGTAAGAAAATGTTCCTTTCTAAATTACCAATTCATAACTGTTTCTATTGAGGAATTATGGTTAATGAACTTTTACCAGTTCAGTTTCCTATGGACAGGCTCATATATATTTGTAACCATACCAGCATAGAGATTGCAATAGTGATTAATTTAAGACAGCTGATGGTCTCTCAGGATCCAATTTAATGCTGCACAAGTGAAGTTACTGTGGGTAATAATTTTAAAAGGTAGCTCGTTCTAGTAAGTTAGTACCTGTATATAGCACAGTATAGATAGGGGAGTGAGATACAAAGATAACTGAGTTAGTTCTCTGTAAAATTATCTACAGGCCACCTTCAATTATGCAGGCTTCCAGCTACTTTAAAGGAACACTGTGAAGCCTAGTAATTACCGTGACAGAAAGATGGACCAGCCTCTCCTCCTTTCACCTGTGGATTCTTGTACAATGACTGTAGGAGAGTATGTGGAACACTTTCGGACAAAAACTGATTCAAAAGTACATCAGTAGTATATTTAAAAAGGAAATACTATTTTTCTGAGCTATATTATAGTCTACCAAGAATCAATAAAAATACTAGGGTTTTTTTTTTGTTTGTTTGTACTTTTTAAAGATAATAACTATATTTCATTGTACAGCTTGTGTTGTCTTACATGTCTATTAATATCATTCTTAGAATATAGCATCTATTGAATTCAAACATTGTATAATAAAACTGTTGTATTATTACTGTAAACTATCAAAAATACTTATGAGTTTCTTAATATTTATATTTCAACAGAATGAGATTGGTTTGAATTAGTTGCTAATATAATTTGATATGCTGGACTAAAATTTGTCCTCTGATGCTCTTCTATTGATTTCATAAGATGTTTTGTATATATCTAGTGGAAGTTAAAATGTAATCAGCTTCATCTGTGAAATCCTTCATTTTCAGCACCAGAAGATATAAAAAATCTTACAGCTTTCATTTGAAACAATCTCATTACATTTTTGTAACAGAAGAGGGCATTGTCCATGTCATGAGTTATTTGGAAGTATTAGCATTAGTTTCCTCAAGGACTAGTACTTGCTGACACATTTTCTTATTTTCAGTAAAGGTCTGAACCAGAAATACTGAACAAAGTAAATCTGAACTAAGAATATACAAATATATATATATATATTAAAAAAACCCCAAGTATTTGCATTTTTCTCCTGTTTCTATATTTTTAAATTGTAGGCATCATGATCTTTGTAGGCTAAATTCACTTGGAATTAACGAGCCTTTCGATTAAAAAGTACATCTGCAATTTATCATTGTGGAAATATTCCCAATTCATTACAAATTAAGTCAATTAGAGATTTATTTTTTTCTTTCCCAGGTGGTGTGAAATGAATGTGAATTTGAAGAAGTGAACTAGAGTAGGCATTCTTAGAATCAATGGGGAAAAAAAAAGGGTTTTTTTTTCAATTATTTCTTTATTTTGTGTGTTCATATTAATATTTAAGAAAAATAAATAGTTTAATTCTGTAAAACAAATTGGCTCTAAAATGCTAAAAAAATTAGGGAGTCTACTCATAGTTTAATAATAAAGACACGGCTATACTATTGACCTTAACATCAATATTCTATATTTGTTTGTTGTTTGTATTTATGTTTATGATAACTTTATCAAAGAAGGAAATGGATTACTTCTTTGTCTGTACTAAAAATAAATAAATAAATAGAAGTAATTTCAGTGTTACAAGACTTACAACTTTAGTTGTCCCTCCCCATACAGTAAGATTTTTCCATCTTGTACTTCTAGTGATGGGAACTGTGAAGGATGCATTGATTACTTATATCAGATTGTCGAAGCTTGTGATAAAGTCTGGACAACTGCTCACATCTTATCAACATGGAGTTTCTCTTGTCATTTGCAGACTGTCAGGAGCTAGCCACCCCTTGCCACCCCACTGCGACATGGATTCGTGTAGCTCTGAGGAATTCTACCAGGCTGTTCATCATGCCGAGCAAACCTTCAGAAAGATGGAGAGCTACCTAAAGCAACAGCAGCTCTGTGACGTTATCCTGATTGCTGGGAATCGCAAGATACCTGCACATAGGTAGGACATGAGCATAAGATACAGAACTACAAAAGTAAATATTTTGGATATTCTTCTTAGAACAGTGTTTTCTGTGGCCCCTTACGTCTGCTTCCCTCTTGCTTTAAACATCACATGTTTAAAGCAGAAGGTAATATTTCAGGATTGAATCTTGGCAGATTTTTTTTGTGGGTTTCTTTTTTTATTTTGTGTGCAGATTTCAAAAGCATTCAACTAGCAAACTTTTTATCACGAGTGTGCCAAACATTTCTTCCTGCTGCGGTGCTGTTCATATGTGAGGAGAATGGAAATTTCTGAAATGAGATGCTGTGCAGCTGCACTGAACACATTTTTAGCTTAAGATTGTGATACTCTGATATGTCACTTACAGTGGAATAATACTGAACACTGACTTCCCATGAACTATTCCTTTGAATGAACTGAAAAAAAAAATCTTAATTACTTTTAATAATAACTATGAGTATAAAAGTGGCCAGCAGGTCAAGGAAGGTGATTCTGCCCCCCTCTACTCTGACCTGGTGAGACCCCACCTGGAGTACTGTGTCCAGTTCTGGAGCCCCCAACATAAGAAGGACATGGGCCAGTTGGAGAGGATCCAGAGGAGGGCCACGAAGATGATCAGAGGGCTGGAGCACCTCTCCTATGAGGACAGGCTGAGAGAGTTGGGGCTGTTCAGCCTGGAGAAGAGGAGGCTCTGGGGAGACCTGATAGCAGTCTTCCAGTACCTCAAGGTACACATTAGTACCCCCAAGAAAGATGGGGAGAGGCTGTTCAGTAGGGCCTGTTGTGATAGGACAAGGGGTAATGGTTTTAAAATAGAGGGAGATAGATTTAGATCAGATATTAGGAAAAAATTTTTTACAATGCAAGTCGTAGAACACTGGAACAGGTTGCCCAGAGAGGTGGTGGATGCCCCATCCCTGGAAATGTTCAAGGCCGGGTTGGATGAGGCTCTGAGCAACCTGATCTAGTCACGGATGTCCCTGCTTCTTGCAGGGGGGTTGGACTAGATGACCTTTGAAGGTCCCTTCCAACCTTAACTACTCTACGATTCTATGATTAAAGCAGCCACTATATATGTGAAACTATGCTTGATTTTAGAATTTGCCAATTTCTACTTGGCAACTGACACAACTCCTGTGTTCCAGGCTTTTTCCCACTGTTAAATGTATTATGCATCTGGCACTTTATGCAACCCTGGTCTTTGTGATGTGATGCCATTTTTATTTAAATCGCTAAGATCTTCCCTTTATGAGTATAAGAACAGAGGGAATAATTTTAAACTTCAGTCCTTCTGTCCATCAGCATTTACAGTGCTCTAGAGCCACAAGAGTTCCCTTAAGGTGCCTTCCATTAAAAGGAAAACTGGAGGGGTAATGACTTAAGGCCTTCTAATTTGTGTCCAATTTTACATCCCTATATATTATTGAAATCAAATAAAAAGAATTTTTTTTAAAAATAATGAGAATTTTTTTGTTCTTTCTTGACAGTTACTTGGCCTATTTTTTGCTTTTCACATTTCTCAACACAGATGAGGTTAAAAAAAAGAAAACAAGCAGTGACTGAGTCTACATTCTTAAACTGACAGAAAAAAAATATTTACTAGATACATAGAAATATTCCAGAATTGGTATAATTTTCCCTGTTTAATATGGATGATACAAAATATACCACTACATTTTTAACCAGTAGATTTCTTTTTTTGCCTATTTTGAATATGTTGGTAACCTGCATAATTTATAGACAAGGAGACAAAGGAAACTCCAAGGTTTTTTTTTTTTATTAGTTTAGTTAATTTTCCTTAAACTGTTCATATTTGTATGCCCACCTTTCAGTAGTAAATTTAATTTCACATTTGTCTTTTCAATTCTACAGCATATTTAAATCCTTCTGGAGCTGGAAAAAATACCGTAATAAAGAGACTGACCATGAAATAATAGCCAAAATCTTATTTAGATTTTCTAACAAATCTTTAGACAACTTTACATTTGATTTTGCACTTCTCTGTGGTCTGCAGTCAAAGGACTAAATCTCAAAGAACTGGCAAAATCAGCTGATGAATTATGCAGAATTGAAAAGATTATGTTCTGAATAAACTAGAATTTTGTCCAACAAGATAAAATGAAGTGTTTTCTGAACTTTATGGCCGTTTGTTTTTTTTTGTTTTTTTTTTTTAATAGTATTTGCTCTATGTTGTTTCAGACAGGTGTGGCTGGACAAGCACAGAAAAAGACTGTTTATTTTCAACATAGTCATTACAATCCTAGAATATAATTTGATTTGAATAGACTTTCTCGAGTCTTTCAACTCCCACTGCTCAAAGCAGAGTCAAGTCCAAGGTTAGATTAGGCCACTGAGGATCATACCGAGTTAGTTTTTAAATATTGTCATTTGTTGAGGTTCCTCTCTCAGCAGCCTGTTCCAGGTTTTTATTAATATCACAGTATTTAGTGATCCAGAATGTGGCTTCTAGGAAAATTTACTCCAGGATCTCCTTGGTGAGGCAAACCAATCTATAGTTACCCACATATCTTGATTATGTCCTTTGAGGATCTGTTTAAATAACTTTTTATCCAGCTGAGATGTTGTTGTTATGCCATAAAATGTCTAAAACCTCATACATTTATAGGAAGAATGTCATGTGAGCTCTGATCATAGCCTGAATGCTGCCAAATTAATTTTTGTCATCGGTGATTTTTTGAGGGGGGGTTTGGTTTTTTTTTTTTACATTTTTTGTTCCTCACCAAAAAAAAAAAAAATTGGGGAAATTCAAACTAGAAGGGAGATCATAAAATGTGATCACTGAGCTCTAGTTCCCCACTTGAAGACACCATGCCAAACTCTCAGTCTTATTATAGCTGCTTTTCACTGTTTAGATGACTCAAACAGCCTTCAAGTCATAATGTGCTTAAGCTTTTTGTTGGCTTCTGAACATCAAATATATGTAATCTAATCTTCCACTAAACAGATTACAGGAGTAATCTTTCAAATGAAGGAATAGCAAAAGGAAGTACAAACCAAACAATTGTTGTAATGATGAAAAAGCAACCGAAAAGGGCATTGAGAAAGTAGGAGGACCTCTGTAGCAGGCATTTCAGAGGGGTAAAGTAGATGACATTTAAATAAATGTGAAAATTAAGTAAACCTCTTTTTTATCTCTCTCTCTATATATTGCTGTAACATATATAGATAACAATTGAATGCAAAAAAAATGTGAAAAACCTTAAAGAGAGAAAAATGCTAAAATAATAATTTCCCTTCCCTTCACTTAAGCTGCTGCATTATTAACAGTCCATCCTAATTTTAAAATATTATGAACATAGATTTTGTAGTTTCTCCAGACACTCTGGAGAAGCAAGCTGTATATGTTTTTCTCATTTTGTGTAACTCTCATTTTTCTGTACCTCTTTAAGACAAGAAATGTGTTGTAACTTTAAAGTACCTGGAATAGAAGGAACTCAGGAATTGCTGTTAGAAAACAAACAAATTGATAAAGACAACACTGTATTTGACACTTACTTCTTCTATCCAGGTTACAATCAACCAAATGCAGCTGTATTGGAAATCTAACTAGATTGCAGCTAGTAAATGTCATCTGAAATACAAAAACACTGGGAAGTAAATGTTATTTAGAACTATAGTGACATGATCAAAGCACCAATTATTTCCAAGGTAAATGAAAATTCTTAGTCAAGCAACAATCCCATGGGTCCACATGAAATTATATTTGCCACAAATAATTTGGTTGTTTTGAGTGAAAGTAACTCACTGGAATTGCACTGTTATTAAATACTGTACTTGAAATACTATATTCTACAGCTGCTGCATAAACATCAAAAATGCTGCAAAGAAAACAGACAAAGTCAGTGCAAATGATAGCTAGACCTTTAAGATTTGCACTGGAGAATTCATTAAAACTTCCAGCCAGGACTGTGTAAATGTTACAGGCTACTCTAAACTCAGACTAAGATTTAAGCCTTAAGTTAGATTTTGACTAGGAGCGGTGCACAAAGCAATATAAGAACTCAATGCTGGAGGAAAAAAAAAAAAAAAAAAGGAAAATGATATAAGCATAGAATTTACCTATGTTTTTTTTTAAAACAAAACACTGAAGTATAATAAAGACTGAATTACAATAAAATAGAAAATTCAGAGGAGAGAATATTCAGAAAATATAGGAGGAGGGTTATATCCTTAACTTCCAATTCTGACTTTCATTGGACTTGGTGAGAACCCAAGACTGTGAATTAAAAGAAACCAAGAAATCTAGCTTTGTTGTTGCTGTTTTCATATTGTCAAGCATAGTTGAGTTTATAATGAGAAATCTGACTTTTTTTTTGTTGGCTATTTTCACTTAATATCAAAGAAGTGTAGGCATTTATGTTTTTTTTTTCCGATACTCAAGATGATGATATGTGCATTGCTTGCAGTCTCTGGAAAAAAAGTAAAGTAGACATTGTACATTTGGTGGAAATTATGATGTCAGATTTATGTAACATTCCTAAAAACATTGTGGCAACTTCAGATATGTAATGAGAGGTAAAACTGTGTTTCAGTTTATACTGTAGAAAAGATAAAGAGCCACTTACTGTGTTTACACTTAAATGTCTGGGAGGCAGTGAAAGAATTAAAAGAAGATTAAACAAAGAAATAAGGGAATGTAACTGAAAAGGCATGGTCCTGAGGGCAAAGAGGGAACATCAGTTAGTGTGCATTACTGGTTTCACTTATACTTCTAGCTATGTGTTTTATAAGAGATTAAAATGGAAGAAAACTGTTTGAGTAATGACAGCAAGGAAACTTTCTTGTTTTAGGCTTAAAATATTTGTCATGTCGTTCTGTTCCATTTTTCTCCAAAATTAAATAAGCACACAAGACAGACTGACAATATTAACAGGTATGATGGGAAGTAGGAGACAATTCTCGTTCATTTAACTGCTACATACTCACTAACCACTTCTTTACCCAATAAATGTGAATTTTTGATATGTTAATAAGCTAATCTGATGCTGCTGAATTTTTAGTGAATTTATTGCACTATGATAATGATTCTAAGTGGATACTGAATTCCAAATTAACTCTCAGATTATGTCCTGATTTTTAACTGCACAGGAAGAGCTTTCATTTAGAAAGACTGTGGGAAAAACAAACCAAACTATTTATAATTTTGACACATGACTTTTTTTTATGTCCCTTTTCTCTGTAAAATATGTATTTCTCAATTTTACAGATACAAATGTCAAAGTGTGCATATATATATGTACACTGATATATAACCATTCATAAACATGATTATTATTTTTTTTTCAAACCTGCAATTTTGAGCTCTGAATTCTGAAATAAATAAAAATTTATTTTCAATGAACACTGGAATGATTCACATAAAGCATGTTTTTGAGAAGTCAGTTGAATGTATCTTACTATTGAGGCTTAGTTGTTTTTGTGTACCGTTCAAACAACTGATCTGTACTCTGAGTTTTTTGTCACTTAAAGGCTACAGATACATCATGTCATCAACTGAAGTAATTCTACAAAGTTAGAACTGACAGTTCATCAGTTTGCTTTCTAACTGTTGTTCAATCTTCAGTACTCTCAAAGTTTGCAATGGGATAGCATATATTAGGTACACCATGCTTTCTTTCTTGCCCTGAGATGGCATAAATTTCCTTTGCCAATTGACTCTGAAAAAGTAAATTATTTCTGCGTTGAAGGAACGAGTAGAAAATCAAGGAAAAAGAAAATCAAAGTAGCTGATGGTTTGTTGACAAATAAGTCTTGAGAAGAGGAAAACTCAGATTCAAGAAGGAAAGGAGTTGTTCATGAGCAAACCAGAGATGATGGATAGAATAAATTGGCTGTAACACTCTTCACAGGCAATAAAAAAGAATAGTAGATGTTTTAGTAGCTCCCAATATTCTTTTACCAAAAGTAGTTTTTGAGTTCCACATCTTGAAATATAGCCAGCATAATTACTTCAGCACCCACTGGTGACTTGTATCTCAGGGTCTTCCAAACTGGAGGTGATATCTCCCTAGTATTGAATATAACATACCTCCTCTGAATATATATTTATTCCATAGAGACTGAGTACAATTTTATGTTTTGAGAGGAGGATAAACAAAATATGAACCCCATAGAAACTGCAAAAAAAGGAACATAGATGCTGTTTTGACCCAATTGTTATTGTTTATCTCTTTGGAAATTTCTGAAAATATCTCTGACGATACACTTAGTCCACCGAATGAAAAGTGGCTGCTCTAACAGAAGGAGGGCAAACAGTCTAGGAACAATGTCTGCTGGAACAAACTAAAGGAAAAGCTTGCAATATATAAGCAGTCAATGGATTTTTTTTTGTTCTCTTCCTAGAGACAAAATACAGAATATTGTTAGAGAATCTTGTTAGAATTTTATGGGCAAGAATAATTTATGATATATGTATTGGCTTTCTTTACGTACTTACAGATTCAGGAGATGGAGGCAGTTATAGAAGTAGCAAGCCCAAATTAACATTTCAATGTCCTGACTGCAAAGGAAGAAAGGTAGATGGCAAAGAATTCCAGATCTGAAATGCTGACTAGATAACAGGTGAAGGTAGAAGGAACATATAGTGGCAAGTTCTTCAATAAAGAATGGATATTATACATTTAATATTGATCTTAAGTAAACTGAAATAGAGTCTAAGGAACATAATTAACAGATTAAGAAAAATAAAATAAAAATGTTGCAAAAGAAATAATTTACTATTGATAAAACATAGAATGGAGGTTTTCACAAGTAAAATTCCTTAACGTAACAATAGCTTTTACAGCAAACACCCTTTACTTAATTTTGCATAGTCCATTAAGGAGTACAAAGCAAGAATATTTGGGTTTGTGCTGTATTATTTAAGCTGAATTAAAAATGACACTATTTTCTACTTCATGTGTATTAAAGCCAATTCTAATAGTGTGCATGGGAAAGACTGAGTGTAAAAAAAAAAAGGAAAGGCACGACATTTCTTGTTCCAAATTATGGACTATATTTTTTTTCAAGGCTCTCATAGCTTTTTCTGTATTTGGTAAGCTGGTGAGAGCATCATGAAAGGTAATCACTACCTGATGTAATCCAGAACCGTTGATCTGTTCCAAAGCTTGCTCCTTTGTTGTGTTTTACTCAGAAAAGATGGCGGTCATGATTGTACTGAGAAAATTTTTCTGAAATTGACAGCCAGTGTCTGCTTTTTTTTTGTTTTTCCTATTTTTTTTTTTTCAAGTGCATGCATGGATATACCATAGTATATGTTCTATAAGCCTGAAAATTTAGGAAATCGTGAAGCCTTCTCTGAATATACAGTAATTGTATGCCTGCTCTAAGAACTGTAGAGCATCACTATCAGTAAAGACATCCAGTGTCAACTGGCATCTACTACAAAGCAACAAATGACATTTAAAAGCAATGAATGTTCAGCTCCTATATGAACTAGTTTAATATACATGGAAAAAAAGTTCTATCATGTTTATGAGTTTTCAGTCCAAGTAACATCTGAGATTTTGCTCAGTTGGCAGTAAAATAGCATTAGAGCTTGCTTAAAGAATATAAGTGATCAAGCTTTGGGGTTTTTGTTTGTTTACTTCTTTTAGTTAATAAATGCATCAACTAAGTTGAGGGAATTCTGTATCAAAGGTGTATGTGAAAACAGTTGTGAAAATTGCAAGGAAATGTTCTGTAATAAAAGAAAATAAAATCTGATGCTATAGGACTAAAAAGTCACAACAATAATCCAATATTTTCTGTATTATAAAAGAAACTGTAAATTATCAGTCTGAACTTAGTTGTAGTAAAGGTAGAGAAGTACCTTAATCTGGTGAAAAACCTTTCTGAGTCAACAGACTCATTTTTAGCCATGAGCTACCTCCTATGATTCTCAAGGATTAAAGAGTTTATTAAATATCCTCACTGCCAGATCAGTAGTTAAAAAGGAGACACCTGACTTTTCTTGATGAATAGGTCAACATGCTTTTAAAACAAGATTTAGAGCTGTTTGGAGCCGTCTGAGCAACAAAAAAACCCAGCAGATCATTACAAATTAATTGATCCTTTTGATTTCTCATTTTTTCATTTTCTATCTCAACACTGGAACATGATTAAGATTTATAAAACATGTCACTTTTCAGAATTAAGTATAATTAGCAAGTTCCTTTCACTTTTAATTCAGCCTGTGAAATACTTCCCAAGAAAAAAAGTTTGTGTCTTGGAATCAGTCAACTTTTTGGTTATATTCAGTTAGTGATATAACTGATTTCTTATTTATATTAACTGTTGGTTAACATAAGGGACTTCAAAAAATTATCTAATTATCTTTCCTTATCACTCTCTTCAAAAACTTGTCTTGCTTGTTTAAGTGAGCTGCTACTACACAAAACCTTTCCGCTCATTTAAATTATCTTTAACACGTGGTGTAAACCAATAGGGATAAAGCTGGAAGTAAAATGGATAATGATGAGGGCCTAACATCTGTATTACATATTTTTAAAAATTTTTCAATTTACACTGGGTCTTGTCTGGTCCTGTAGACTGAATGCTCATCTGGAATCCGTTAGATAGCTTCTTTTTCCTCACCCCAGAATAATCTATTAGACAAACTGTGGAAAATCATAGAATTTTTTTTATAGAAGTTTATGAAAGAGATGTAATCTTTTTGTTGGTTTTGAGTTGAGAATACATATAAGAGAAGAATATACAATAAATAATGTCTGAACATAAATGAGATAAATTACAAATATAAGAAACTATGGTTTAAAAATATTTCAGTTGATCAACTGGTGTATTAAAATTTCTGTTCATTAATTTGTATGTTGGTTTCAAGGCAGCAAAGGGTTTTGGCTTTGCTTTTAGCAAGTGATCAAGTTGAAGACTCAGCTGAATTTAAATAGTGGTTAATAAATCTGAACTAACAGCTGATGCAAAATTCTCTGAAATGGAAGACAATCACAGACTTAAATTACATCTCTGGTAGCTATGAGAGATTGTATCTCACTGTAACATAACAGTGAATCAAATCACTTATAAATAAGTGGTCAGAAAAAATATTTGAAGAAGGGTAATAAATTCCCCTATGCTTAAAAAAAAAAATAAATAACTAGTGCACTAGGATTCTCTGGAGGTAGCAACAAAGTCTGTTTCTCATTTAATATTTTTGTGGCCATCTACTGCTTTCATTAATGACATGAATAGAAATGTGAGCTGTTTGTGAATTAGAATCTTTACTTCTAAAGTTCATGATAGCTAGAGTTGAACACACCACTGGAAGTGATAAAACTACTACACCTAGTTAGTCATTGCTCATTATTTGAGTGAGAGTTAAGATCATATATAGGTGTGTGTGTGTGTGTGTGTGTGTGTGTGTATGTATATATGTTCTCCAGCTGCTGTACTTGCAGATAAAATATAGTAGCTGAAAGCACTATAAAATTATGAAGCCAATTCAAACTGTCATATTTTATTTTGCTATTGGGATGAGCTAAAAGAGCAAAAGCTTTTCATTACCACACTGGCTGATAAGCGGTGACTTGTTATTCTTCAGTTTGTTTGTGGTTTGGGTTTTTTTTGGTTTGTTCTTTTTTTTGCTTGGACACAATTGTTAATTATATACAAATAGCTAAATATTTTTCTCTTGGTTTCCAAGTTCTCCAGTTGTGATTCTTGTGTCTTTTATCAATGTGTTTATGTATTATGTTTTCAAATCAAGCCAGAAATGTGACCATTTTTTATGGAAGCATGTAATACACTATTTATAGCTGTATTGCATTTCTAACTCAAGATCATCTGTGAATATTCACTCCTTTAAAACCTCAGAATATCACTATAGATAGTATTTAGAAGAATGCCTTATCTTAACACCCCAGTAATGACAATCATATTTGGTACTTATTGTGGTTTTGATTTATCTAAATCAAATCCCCAAACAAACGATGCACCTTTTGTAAGCTTTTTGAATTTATTTTCCTTTGGAAATGTTTCTTAACAAAAACATAAGATTACACAAAGTGAGGAGTTTTTTGTTTTTTGTTTTTTGGGTTTTTTTAAGTGAATAGTATGTTAAGATACTATCAGTTTTACTGAAGGTTGAAAGACTATGTAAAGTGAAATGCTGTTACTAAAGTTTATTTAAAAAAATAGACCTTTTAAGAACAATGAAGAGTATCTCTGGAGGATGAAATGTTTTTCATTAATAAGTTATCTTTGATACTTAGAGGTTATCATGTTAACAATTGGGACACCTGCATGATTGGAAAATTATGCGAAAGACTGGGTGCTAATTTCTATGTCTGTTTTATAGTCATATGCTAATGTGCCACTAGATTCATATCACAGAAAGCAAAAACAAATTAGAATTAAGTGCTGTATTTTGCTGCCTACAAGCATTAATAATTTATTGCTTCTGATAATTTATAATTACTATAAAATATGTTCTTTAATAAGTTGCTAGGTTTTTTTTAAATATATGAAATTTCTTATACAGATATGAATGTAAATTACACCACTTTTGAACTTTTTTACAGACTTGTCCTCAGTTCTGTCTCTGACTATTTTGCTGCCATGTTTACAAGTGATGTTTGTGAAGCCAAGCAAGAGGAGATCAAAATGGAAGGCATAGACCCAAATGCACTGTGGGATCTTGTTCAGTTTGCATATACAGGTATTGTACTGCATACATTATGCTTCCTATAAAGAAAGATGTTGGTAATTTTGTTTGCTACATGCCAATAAATTAAATTTATTTTTCTGAACATTTTATTGGTTTTAATTTCAATCAATCAAAACAATTTTTTACCATTTCCAGGGATTAATTCAGATTGTTATCTCTTATATCCAAACTGTTAAATATGTCAAGCTTCGTAAGTACAAGAGGACAGTCTAGAAAATTGTATTTTCCATGGTTTTCAAATAACTAAGACTGCCTCATATGCACATGATTCAGGCTACATGAGATCATTGAAGGAACAGCTGTATTTTTTTGAAGAATAGTCCTGTATTACTGTCCTAGTCAAATTTCAGTTTAAATAATTACATAAATCTTTTAAAATTTGAAATAATTAAACATTTTTAAAATGTTTTATTATGAGTTGGACGCTGTCAATTTCATTTCATGTTATAGGCTGATACTCTGTTATGTAATGTGAAATTATGAATCACTCATAACTTAGAGTTAATAACTCCGAACTTTCTTCTGAATAGTTATTACATTTTAATGTATAATAGAGTTGAGTTTTGTCCTCCTTAAACAAGCTGTTATGCACAATGTATTGTTCCACATTCTATTAACTGTAATTCAGTCAGGTTTATATTTTTTAGAATCAAGTGAAATAATTTCATTTTTTACTGTGAATTATACATAATTAATAGTAGTGCCAGAAGGGTAAAATATGTGTATCTATGAAAACTATTACTATAGATAAAAGTATCTAAGTATCTTTTACTGATACCAACCAACCAAACAAACAAAAAAAAACCCCCAAAACAACAAAAAGGTGTATTGTCTCTTTGCCACTTGTGTAAAGACAGGATAGTACTTATTTTGCAAAGAAAAATGGACATTTTAAACTCTAATCAACTTCTGAAAGAGCTTGCCATCTATGAGAAATCAGTATATTAAATAAATCCAGTCATGGGTTTTTTTGAGACTATACATATGTGTAAAAGTGGACAAATGCTTAAGATACTTTTTTTTTTTTTTCAAATTAACTTTTTAAAAAACCTTTTTTTTTTATTTCTTCATTTAAAATAGGAAGCACTTTTGGACTTTTTTTTTTTTTTTTTTTTTTTTTTTACAAAAAATACT
>WHYT01017291.1:53175-71408 GCA_009806455.1 Tetrax tetrax
AAGAACTCAATTTTGAAAAGAAATTAACAAGGTAGTGGCTGCATGTTGTTTTATTTGAAATAATTACAAATTTTTCTAATTATATAAGTTAAATTATAATGTAATTACAAGTTGTATAACTGAAATTGTACATAGATTATGTTGATTTATTAGTAAAATGCTGCATCAAAAATTATATGCTTATTTTAGTTTGCATAGATTGACAAGGTTAACACCAAAGGTTTTCCCACAGGTTTTTGTGAAGGATATATTTGACCAGTAAAAAATAATCAGGTTCAAAATAAAGTACACGTTTAACCTATCCACACTTTGCTGCATTTTATTGTTTTATTCAAATAAACAAAGTATATTTCATCTGTGATGTAGCAGAACTATAACTTAAGAGGAGACAAAAATTCCTCTTTTGCATATCTGTTAAATGTTTCATGTGAGCCAGCTGAGGAACTCTGAAGCCAACACTTAGGTGCAATGGCTATGCAGAAAGTATGTTTCATTTTTCAAGCAGCAGGATGATTTATAGCAGAAAAATAGAGCATTGAGATCCTAGTGCCCTGGGATACATGAGTGTGTGTTCTTTGATCTTTTTAGAGTTCAAGATAAACAGTAATACAGAAGAGTATTTCTTTACCTCATTTTCTTAGGTACTAGTTCTTTCTTGATCTTAAAACTTGAATTTTTCATTATTTGCAATTATGCTTAAACGTTTTGGATAGAACTGGAACTAGAGACTGAGCTTCTGGTATTTTGCTGCCATTGGTGACTCTGGGAGCCTTCCTTTGAAGTTACAACAGAGCTGTGAAGTTACTATAGATTTCCTCATTCTGCGTGGGGCTATCTAATTAGTATGCATTCCCAACAAGGATCAGAAGAATAGGCTGATGCTTTCTTACTGTTAATGAAACTGAAAAAAGCAAAAATCAGTTAACTAATAGAAAACAAAAAAAAAAATCCTTGATTTATTTATGCACATTAAAAAAAAAAATAGAGTGTGGATCATACATGGAAGAGGTTCAAGCCTACCGCATAGTTTTTAATCAGATTTTATCTGGGAGAGTCTTTAATTATAGTACTGTCAAGTGTCTTCTCTGTCAGTGTTTTATCTAATAACACATACAGGGCAGACAGCAGGGATGTAGCAGGAAAGAAAGAAAGTGCCTTTAAGCAGAAGGTCTCTTAAGGTTCCTTCAGAACAGAAGCTTTATTAATTAAATATCCCAGGGAGGTTTGGTGGTTTTTTTTTTGGTTTTGGGATTTGTTTGGGTTTTGGGGTTTTTTTTTGGTTTGGTTTTGTTTTGTTTTGTTTTGTGTGTGTGTGTGTGTGTTGTTTTTTGGGTTTTTTTTTTTTTTTTATTTCTGAAACTCAGTTGTCTATACTAATAAGCAGTGAGAATGATTCCTAGCAGAGTTTTGGTCTGTGCCAATTTATAGTGTTCATACAGTCCAGGGTGGCAGCCGCAGGATCATTTGTGAACATGCAGTTTGAATGCGACTACCATGGTTTGGAGAATGACAGTTTTGTGTATAACTGAGGGTATTTCATTCAGTTAGCCTCAGTGCTAGACAGAAGTCCTAGACAAGCTTAACTTAATAGATACAATGTAAGGTTTATGTGTATTATTAAAGGCATCTACTCAGAAAAATCCCTGGTTCTTAGGTGATCGTAGCCTGTTTGCGGTGTTTCAGGCTTCTCCTCTTTAGGAGATACTGATGACATTGAGAACTGGAGTGCCCCATGATGCTGAAGCAGTGAGGGTGGAGGTAGGGGAACCATTAGACTGCAAGGTGTGTTTTTGAAGCTGTCCCTTGCTATGTTCAAAGTTCTCCATCTCTGAAGAGAAAAATAAACCAAGCACTGAACATCAATACAGGAAATGCCTGAAAAGTGAGAAGGTTCCTTTGAGTGGAGTGCCACCCTGCCGTGTTGTCATCTGGTGCATGCCATGCTGTTGCCTAAGCAGCATCAGACAGGCTGCTGTAGCGTGGGCTCTCTCTTTAATGAGCTTCTTTCTGGAGTTCCTGCAGTGGAGATGTGTACCCATACCCACTCTTCTGAGCTCAGCTGCCCAGCTGTGTATCCACAGTTCCAAAAAAAGAAGCAAAAAATTCAGGAAAACGACAATGGCAGTTTATGAAAGAGGTCCTCATTAAAAAAACAAACAAACAAACAAACAAACAAAAAAAAACAAAACCAAAAAACCCCTCAGAAAACAAAACAAAACAAAACAAACACAGAAAAACATCCCCAAACTGTCACTTAATTTGGAAAAAGATCTAGCAAAAGTATAAAGATATCAGGGAATTTTTTAATATATTATCTCTGCTTCACATTTGGTAATGAGGTAATAAAATTTATGTATTAATTATAAGAATGCATTCTAGAGATAGGCATTTTAATTTCTGCATAAGAAATACACAAAAAGAACAATAAATTAGAATAAGAATTAGAATTCATTAAAGTTCTTTTGATTATTTTTTTCTCATGTGTTTTTTCATCCTAATTAATGTAATACAAAGTGAGATTTTTAAACTTTGGTTAATTTGTTTTGCTAAGACTGAAGTACTTGTGCAAGCTCCTTTTTGCATAAAAATGTGAGGGAGAGGTTAATTGAAGAAGCAGTAATGTTAATGCTCCCTTGAATATCCTATTAAACAGTTTTAAGTAGATGCTTGGATCTTCTAATTGTCAATATGAAACTGTCTGAAGAGTTGACATTGTATATACTGAGCCTCTTAATAGCTTTTTTGTTTTCAAACTCTGACCGTGCTAAACACTTGATATCCCAGAGGAATTTTCATAAAAATGTTATAGCACCCTTCTGAAAAAGTGAATACAGCCCTTGTGAACAAATTTACCAAGTCTCTTGATGTTTTAAAATTAAGATAAAAAAAAAACAAACAGGAAAACAGTTAGATGGATTAGATACTTGCCTACCATTGAAGCTAATAATTCGTAAAATCCTGGAGAGATCTCTCTTCTTATCATGTTTGTGCAGAAAAAAAAAAAAAAAAAAAGAAAAAAAAAAAAGTAGGCAAGATAAGGCAGTGTTGAAAGAAAGAAGCACACTAAACTCCTCTTTAACTCAGGCTGAGTGTAATTTTTCTAGCTCTTAGATATATTAGGTAGTAAATTAGTATTTCTGAATTTAGTTAAAAATAAGTCAAACTATAATATATGCATATCCCCAGATATCCCAGACCCCATTGTATGTTTGCTCCCTCAATTAGTATGTAAGGTGGAAACATGTTCACACTCTTCCATAAAAAACGTGAAAGATGTCCTTCAAAATGGTGATATTGGTTACATAAAGAAATATATAATTTCTAAATCAGATAATATTTTTATTGACTTAAACATATTTTAATCCTACTAGTTCCCAACTAGTACCTTACTAGTACTAGTTTTCCTTAAAGTTAACAGAAAATATCTTCAAATTGAAAATAAATATCTTGATGTGGCTTTAGCTGTTTCCTTTGGGTTCTTCTTCTAAGCTACATTTAGTGATAAAAAGCCAAACGGTAGCAACATTACCTTTCTTCATAAAGGGCGGTGATTCTTTCAATCCTTATGTCATTCTGCAAATGTTATCTGAATCAGCTTTGTAGGATGAGAGACTTCTTTGAGCTTGTTGTTGAAAAATAAATAGCATGTCAGAAAAGGAGATTTAAAACTCCATTTTTCTGATTTTGTTCCCATCAGCACATTTCTCAGTCCATCTACTTTTCACAGCTGTTTTGCACATTTTTATTTTTCTTCCTTCTGGTGCTGGGATGATCAGTTTTAACCTGAAAACAACTATCTTTTGACAGCTTCCACATGACACAATGAAACTATATTCTGGATAATAAATCGTATGTTGAGCCAGTCATTACCTGCAAGCATGCAGCATAATGTGGGAGTGCAAACTGCAAGCATAATGGGGGAGTGTCGTTGATAAATATATGGGTCAGCTGCTGAGTGTGCCTTCTGACCACATTGCATAAACACGTGGTGGGCGGAAATGATGAGAAAAAGTCAGATAACATAAAAAAGAAACTCTATGTGACATTAATAGAAGCATAAAAATAAGCAGAGGAAAACCACTGAAATTATGCTGTGTACTTGATCTGATGGTCTAACCATTGCAAAAGGATGTATTATAACTAAATCTAGTAAAGTATAAATTCCCAGTTTCCATCTTACTTTAAAAGCTCCAGAAACAGTGAAAGGAGAAAAGGTCAGATCTTTGATGTTATGGTTATTGTATTTTAGGTTTAGTATTGCAATATAAAGCTGGTTTTCTTTTCAACAGCATTGAGGATTTTAGAACTGCGCAGTGCCATGGTATAGAACTGTTAAGATTTGTAGATTTCTCTTTATGCGACAACAAACAAGCAAAAAAATATGTGGGGGGGAAAAAAAGTGAGTTTATCTAACTGTTGAACTATATTACTTTGAACAGAAAGATCAATATACACTTAATCCTCTTATAGTTTGAAATTATTTTTCCAAGCACAGCAAAATAAACTCAGAAGTGTAGTTTCTTACAATTTATATTATATTTACATGTTTCAATTTTCAATTCTTTTTTTCCAGTTCTCCAAGACATCTTTATGATCTCTATTTTATAGTTTCTTAAGTTATTGATGTAAGAGATTTATAAGAGATACTAATGTAAAAAAATAAATTCATTTGAAAATTATAGTTGGGAGGAAGCATGATGCCAAGAATGACACTCATTCCTCACTAAAAGACATTTTTTTACATTTATTTTATTTTATTTAACCTTTAATTTTTAAAAAAGTGTATCGGTGTATCAGTCTGCAAGATAAAGATAATGACTTGTGAAATTACAAAATTAAGTGCACTGTTAATTAAAGGAAGATAAATATTATGCATCCATATATGTTACTTTAACTAATATAAAGTCTTTCAGAAGTATTATATGCTCTGAGAGGCCTGCCATGTGTTACTCAGATAAAATTAGTTCCAAAGTCACGTTATAAATAAGCAACATGAAGTTTGGAGAGTTTAAGCCTGATTTTGAAAATATTTTTTTGGTTTTAGTCATACTATATTAGGCAGTAAATGACTGTGAATTTTGCTCCGTACCAATGAAGATAATGCAAGTTTTATCACCAATTTCAAGGAAAAAAAAAATAATAAAAATCGCAGCCTGGTTGATATCCAGATATTTACTTAGATTTTAGTTTCATTATAGAGACAAAACTAGTATTCCTAAGTCTTGTCTTCCTTTCCATACTTCACAGTCTCTCTTTCTATCCCTATTAGATAGTTGAATTAATAGTAGTTTAAAAAAGAAATTTTTCTAATATTGGAATGTTTAGGTCACTGAGGTGTCCTCCTCTTTCTCTTCACTTTTTCTCTAGAGTTATTTATATAGAGCTAGGATTATTTATAAAAGATCTTTTGATACTCCATGTTTTGTAAATACCAAGTAAATAAGTTTACATGTGTTATTGATCTTTTTTTTTTAGGCTGCCTGGAATTGAAAGAAGACACCATTGAAAATCTTCTAGCAGCTGCCTGCCTCCTCCAGCTCCCACAAGTAGTAGAGGTTTGCTGCCATTTTCTAATGAAGCTTTTGCACCCATCCAACTGTTTGGGAATACGAGCATTTGCTGATGCACAAGGATGCACAGAGCTTATGAAGGTGGCTCACAACTACACCATGGTACGGCAGTTTTAGAATATCTAAATTATGATCTTGTGAATCGTCTATGTCTTCTGTAAATAAAAATGTCTTGTTAGTTTTTTGGCTTGAAATCATTCTGTACTTGTACAGAACTTTATTTTATAAGTGGTCCTTTGGAAACCATAGGAGCTGTGATTCTTCTCAACTTGAGTGAAGTTATGAGAATTGACCTGCTGTGATGAATGCACTGGCTGCTATGTCAGAACAGTAGATGCCTTAATTAGATGCATGTTCACATACAGGTGATAATAGTAAAAAAATATCTGTAAGTCCTTAGAATACTTTTTAATCACTGGTCTTTTCTGTTTAGCTTTAGGAAAGCTTTGTAGTTCTCGTTGTTCTGCATGGGGAAAAAAAAATATCAAGGGTCATTTTGTGATTTTTTTTTTGGTCCAGAATTATCCCTCATCTATGAAGTAGATTAAGATAGAAAGTTGAAGACATAAAGAATTTTGTCTGTCAATATTTTAATTTTTTTCATGTTACACCTGACAGAACAAGTATGGCATTAATATTATAAACTAATATTCATCAGTGAAGCAAAAATATGCTACTTATTCAGAAACTAAATCATCTTGGTAGACATTTGATTCTTCGTGATTTGACAAAATTAGAAAAATCTGGCTCATGAAATTAAATTTACATAAAGAGAAGATTACATATGATTTCTGAGAAATAATGGTCCCTTTAGATCTATACTGAAATTATTATTGAAGTAATAGAGCAGGTTTCAATGAATCCATTTTGCTTTCCAGTAGTTACGTCCTTATTTTATTTATTATTTTCTGTAACTAATATTATATTGTAATTCATGGGTTTAACTGTGTTTTTTTCTTACCACTACAGCTCAAATAATTATACTAATTTTACACATATGGAGCTAGTTCTGTGGCTGGTTTTACTTTTCACTGTATTTAGACATCTAAAATGTAGTTTTCCAGATTGGCTCTAGTTAGTTTAAACTCCATCTATCAGTGGACACAAATAAGCTGTCAGAGCAGAATTCATCTGATCTACCTTAGAATGAGATTGAATTAGAATTGAACAGGTGTGAGTTGAAAAAATGTCAACCTTTTTATCAATTTTTTTTTTTAGATTTATGTATTACTTTGATATTTTAACTTTTTTTTTATGTGAAAAGAAATGTAATGAATAATAGGCAAAATAGGCAAATAGGCAAAAAACTTTCATTTTAAAAAAGTCTTATGATTCTTTAAAATGATTTATTGACATTTTTTGGGGGGAGTGAATGAAATTACTCATTATAGTACATTTGGAGACTTGTGACTGATACATATCTGATCTATTACAAAGTTCACAAAGATCTGTGCCCATTTTTGAGATACTAAGTGTATTATATTATCTATTAATGATTTTAATGCTCATGTCTAAAATCTGGATTATATGTAATAGGAAAATCACCGAGAAAAGATGGCAGATTAACAAGGAAGTCAGTTGTAATTAATAAGCAAGCTCTGACGTAACTACAATTATATTTGTAAACATGCACAACAGTCACACTTTCTCTTTGCTAGGAAAAAAACAAATAATCACATCTATTCAGTTGTACAATTACAATATTTTTTATCTATATGTCATTACACTTCTGACCCAGTGAAAACATTATCCTAAAAGTCAAGCTTCAAAGTGCACAGTATTTTTATAGGCATTATGTTATCGCATTTAGGTGTGAGGCAGGTCACACGTATTTGATTTACTGTTTTGTGTTAAAGGGTGTGGATGACCAGAGGTGAGTGGAGGAAGGGTGCTTTCTTGCCTTTCTTGACTACAACACTCAGAGGGAATCTTGACTTCTTGACTACAAATCAGAGGGAATCTACGTAAGAGAAAAGTGATTATTCCCTCTATGTGTGTTCATAACCATAGAAGTCTTTCTACAGTGCAAGGAAGATACCCTAGAGAGTGTGATAGAGAAACAGCATACAGTGACCTTGTAATGTGAAGAAAGGGTAGGAAAGTCATGAGCAGAGCAAAGAGTAGATGTGTAGTCTCTGAAGTGATGGAAAGTATTATTTTTTTCTTCAGACTACAGTGAAATAATAGGGACTGTGATGAGAGCAAATGTAAAGTAGGGCGAGGGGGAGTTTGTTAACAAACTCCTCTTGTGTTATGCAGAGGATTTGAGGGGATGCACTGTTTTAAAAAAAGATGGGGAAATCCTTAATTTAAAAAAAAAATGCCTTCTCATGCTTTCAAGAGAACTTCAAGGGCCTTTCTTTAAAGATTTTTCATGGTTCTTTCTTTAAGAGTTGCAAGTGGTGTATCTCAAATCCTGGCTCTGTGGATCCTCTTCTAAGATGTCATTGCAAAAGCTTGTTTGTTGTGAATAGGAAATAATAATAAGAACACTCCCTTAACTCTGGTGTACTGTGTGGTCAATTGTTTGTAAAAATTTATCGTTCTTTGAAAGCCACAGAAAATAAATAGCTTAAGAAGTTTCTGAGAGAAAGGCAAAATAACAGATTAGTGAATGCAGCTTTCAAAGTTCGGGTGTTTCTACTTTCCAAAGAAAAATCTTTTTTTTTTTTTTGTCCATGAAAATGTGAAACCTAAAACACCAGAAGTGAATTCTCCATAGTTTATAGTCTTAAATATTTACTTGCATTATTTATCATATAAATAGTGGAATTATTAGAAAAATTAATCTCTCTGATATATGAAAAGCTCTTATTGGGAGAAAACTTGGAGGGGGAGGGGGAAGCTTTGAAAGCATTTGAGAGAACTCTAATGGCTTTTAAGAGTGAAATAATAATATTATTTCTTTCTGTACTTCTTCAAATTTTTAGAAATATTTATTTTCTTTCTGGATATTTATCATGGTATATATCAGAGTATTTTGATAGTATATAAACTCAGTGAGTAGGGAATTATAGCTGACTATCTGAATAGCCAGTTCTATAATGGTAATCATGATAACATTTTCTTAATAGACTAGAAATAATAAAGCTAAAATGGAGTAGATAGACATGTCCCCAAAATAAAGAAAAAGTAGGGGCAATGTCTGAGATTATATACCTTTCTTCTTACTCTTTGCATCTACAAAAATATCTGCTCTACATTAAGCACAGAAAATTATTTTTGACTCCATTGTATGTCTCCTAAATATTGTATCGAAGGATTGTCAAAATAAAAAATAATTTTTATTCTAGTAACCACAATGCTATAAAGAAATACAGCTAGGCTTGGTCAGAAATAAGAGTACTGGACCTTAAGGTTTTTTGAGATACAAAAAAAAACCCCAAAACTCAGAGAACCAATGGTTCTATACTGGTTGTGGGAATGGAGAGCAAGACAAAGTTTTTCAAATAATCTTGCAAAAATAGATTTATAGACATGGCATATGCTATAAATGTGTAATAATTTTGAGATATTACTCAAGTTAAATCTCACCTTGGAATAATTCTGCTTCTTAGTTAATTACATAGGTGAAATTAAATATTAATTGATTCCTAAAAAAAAAAAAGATAACTCTCTAACTGCATTGTATCTGGCAAATGTCTTACAGCTTTCCTCCACCAATTAGTTTTAATTAGAAAGTCAGTCACAGTTATCTTCGCAAAAGCATTTTAATGAAAATCAATGTATTTTAATGAAATTTTTTTCTTCATTGAATCTGCATAAATGTCTTAATCCTAATTTTTCAAAAGAAATTTCCTGGCCTGGTGTCAGACTTGATATTTTAGAAGTTCTAAATTACACTGTTTTTCATTTAAAATAAATAAATTAGAGAGAGAGAGAGAGAGAGAGAGAGAAAATCGGTTGATTTCTGCTTCCACATAATATAGTATGAGGGCAAGACATTTGAGCTTGGAAATTTCTTTATCTTGAAGAAGAATTAGGTGCTAAAAAGCAGACCACTGAATTTAAGAGTCCTGTTGACTTCAGGAGATATGTAACTTCCAACACATATATTCTGTCATGTTGGATAATTTCAGTTTCTCTCAACTAGGAAATTTGTGGAAGCCATGAAAACAAATTTATATTTGCATAGTTGACACAGGTATGTCTAGACTTAATTCCAGTGTGACAATTTCTTTTTCAAATAGAGAGTCATTGCTAAGCGTGGAGAAAGCTCCTAATAGAAGTAAAATTCATTAATTGTATAATTATGTATCTGTTTCCATAAGCAGAGGTACAATATCCCTGGTATTTACTGAGATATTTAGTCTTCAGTGTCAGATATCAAATTGTTCTTTCAAAATGCAAAATCTAAGCATGAAAAAGAAAATGTGTACATGGAAGAGGGGAGGCAGTGAGGAAATGAAGATAAGAAGAGCAGTGAAGGAAAACTAGAGAACATTTGAAAAAAAATTTAGAAAATACACTTGATAAAGTTATGAGATTGGTTGGAAAAGTTATGAGCAAGTTATAAGGTTGGTGGGGAAAGAGAGGAAAGTAGACTTCATAGAAAGTTAGTGAACAATGAAAGCTGGAAATTTCTATGGTTGCATTTCGTCTACTTTTTATAAATAGAACTTGGATAGCAACATTTTTAATTAAAGCATTAGAAGTAAAAAGTTAAAAGTAAGAGCAAAAAAAAAAAATGCAAAGTCTCATTGTTTTTTTTTCTTAAGGAACATCAAATTTAATGTGGGTTGTTTTATTTTTGAGATATGACATTACCCTGCCACTTTTTTTCTTTGGGGAGGGGATGTTTTTTCTTTTTAAATGAATCTACTAATTTAAATGATGGCACAAATATCCAAGTCTCTCTTGATTTAAGACTTCTGTACTTCTTAATTACAATTGAATTTTTTACTAGCTTGTAAATTTTCAATCTGCAAAGCCATATGTCTCATTACTTTAAATTTCTAATTTATTGTCAGTTATATGATAGTACAGTGAAATGCCTGTGTGATGTCTTTTAAAAAAAAAAAGCAGCAAAATGGAAAATAACAATAAACTAAAGCAAATATATTCTAACAAGCATTTTTTTTTAGTGACAGTTCTTTATTCTTCTACTCATCAGGATTTCATATGTAGAGAAGCTAACCTCTAAGGTCAGCAATTTATCAGCTTGTCATACTTGTCAGAAATTAGAGTCATAGTTTATGGTCTTATCTGTCTCTTTATAAAACAGAATCAAGTCTAACTTGAAATTGTGATGGCAACCTTGTCTTGTTGAGATTCTTTCCAGAATATAGGACTTTTTATAATGTATTTTATTTTGAACCATTATATGTTTATTGCTGAGAGTTTGTAATAGACCATTCTAGTTTAGTGAACTTTGTGACCTTGACATACCATTAGGCTTTCTCATTACAACTACTTTTTTACTTTAGTAAATATTTAGTCAGGACAAGTATGTCTTATTTTTCCTTAAAAAAAAATAATTGCAGTTTGATTTTTTTTTAAAGCATGGAAAATTATTTTAAAAAATTATTCATATTTGGTAAGGTTTTGAATACAACTGTAGTTTGCTTCCTCTCTCTCCCAGTAAAGAACATGGTTCTGCTTGTTTTATGACATATAGGTAATGCATAGAAATTTAGAGTGTGACATTCCCAGCTATGATACCAGTTTCTTTATCTAAATATCATGCCATTTGACTGAAGACTGATTATTTCAAATGGAAGATTTAAATACCTCCTAGATATTAAATGTTTAATCTGTCTGTGCTTTACCTCTCAGTAGACTTTGCTTAAAGCTCAGTAATCACTTTACATCTCAAAACTGCAGTTTGACTATTGAGATGGTAGAGCTTGTTCCACATTTTTATTTCACCATATTCCAAAAATAATTGCTAAACATAAACTTGGAAAATCTTCAGAATACTTTAATGCACTGAGTAGGAGGATGACCATAAGTAAAATTTCCATGACTAGAAGAACGTGCATGAATAAAGTGATTGATGTGTCTGTAACCCAGTCAAAATGTTAGCAGTATAAAGGACTCTAACATATGTTACAGTTCCAAGCCTGGGAGATGCAGAATGTTTGCAAGTGCCTTTGAATAAAGTGGTAAAAGCTGTTTCGTCTCTCATAGAGAGAGTCTCTCATAGCAGTTCTGTGCTTCGCACTGCAAGGGTCATTAGTCTCAGCAGAGCAAAACATTATTCAGACTTAATTGTAAGCATGTAAGTAATCCCAATGACATGTACTGACTCTATATAGACCCTTTAACTTACTGAGAATTCTGATTATACTGCAGATGGAGCAACCATTTCATTTACGTGAAGTGTGCGCCTTAAGCAATTTTTTTAATGATCTTTTATGGTGAAGAGCTTCAGTGATCATGTTATTAGTTATGTTTATTATCTAAGCCACAACATTTCACAGCTGAAACTTGGTGGCGTGGAATGAGGAAGGAATGATATGTAAAACCTTTCCTATCCAGTTCCATTTACAACAGCTCATCCTGAAGTATATTGAAATGTTGTAACAATACTCCATATTCAAATTAAGAAAAAAATAGTATTGAGATATTGGTAGGCAGTGATGACAGTCATTAATGAGTTGTTGTTGTATATTCAGACATCAGTGGTTTATTTCAGTGTTAATATGGCTTTAACTACAGTCAGATAATGAGTGAGGCAAGCAAACTGTTGAGTACTGTAATTTAACATTTCTTTAACATAAACTGTTTAACATTTACACACACATACACACACAGGTTCATCAGTTTGCTTTCTAGTATTTAAAATAGCTGACCAGGAACTGGTCAATAAATACTGACCAGATAACAGCTTTATTAACTTTATATTGTACTTTATTTTGACCATTTTGACCTCATTATCACCACATTGGGGACATATGGATAAAGAGACAATAAGATGGGTGGAAGGCTAACTGGACAGGCAGGCTCAAGGATTGTGATCTGTAGTAAAAATTCCAGCTGGTGACCAGTAAATAGTAATATTCCTCGGGGATCACTTCTAGGTCCAATAATGTTTAACAACTTTATTACTGATCTAGATGATAGGATGGAGTTCTCTTACAGTAAGTTTGCAGATGTCACGAAACTGGCAGGGGGAGGTGATCAATATGTCTGATGACAGAGCTGCTATTTAGAGAGCAGATTGGAGAAATGTGCTGACAGGAACATCAAGAATTTCAGCAAAGGAAAATGCAAACTCCTGCTGTCTGGAGACAGATAACCCCATGCACCAGTACAGGCTGGTGAGCAACTGTTTAGGAAGCAGCTCTGCAGAAAAGGATCTGTGGGTCCTGATGGATACCAAGTTGAATGTAAGCCGGCAATATACCCTGGCAGCAGAGAAGGCCAGCAACATCCTGGGGTGTATCAGTGAGAGTGAGCAGGTTGCAGAAGGTGATCCTTCCCTGTTTGGCACCCATAAGACCACATATGAAGTAGTATGTCTACTTTTGGATTCCTAAGAAGAGAGGCACGGATATACTGGAGTGGGTCCAATTGAGGTCACCAAGCTGGTTGGATGCTGGAGCGTGTGGTGTATGAAAAAAGTCTGGTGGAGCTGGGCCTGTTGAACCTGAGTAAGAGAGGGCTGAGGAAGACCTTACTGGTCTCTACATCTACCTGATTGGAGGATGCAGAGAAGAAGGTGCCAGACTGTTGTAGGTGCACAGTGGCAGATGACAGACACAAACTGGAACATAGGAAATCTCGACAGGATATTAGGATTTTATTTTTTTTTCTTTTTAAACCATGGGGGTAGTGAAATCTAGAATGGAGTTTTGGGGATCTTTTTTTTTGGAGGTATTCAGGACTTGACTGAAAATGTTGCTGAGTAACCTCACCTACTTAGAAGTGCACTGAGCAGGAAGTTTTACTAGATGACCTCCAGAGGTCACTTGGAAACAAAATTATTCTATGAGGCTATTAAATGTATCTCCCATACATTTTCAATGGTCTTAGTATGAGCTGTGTATCCAGGAAGAACATGAAGCAAAAGTTCAGAATTTTTTGGTTTTAATTTATTTTATTTTTTCAAGCAATGTGCAACAGATGGAATTATCAGAGCTAACATTTAATTGACTTTTATTAGCAACAAGCTATTGGTAACATGTTAGCAACAAGTTAGTAACACACTGAAATTTTAAAGCATGCTGTGATTTTCTGTTTCTTATGTTCTGTCAGGCATACATTTCCAAAATATATTATTGTACAAAATGTCCTGTTTGCACTGTAAATAGCAAATATAAATCTGCAAGAAGACCCGTGCAGACGGTGTTCAGACTTTATGGCATCCTACACTTAATGGATGATCTGTAAGATGTTTCTTCTTAGGATAGCTAGTGTTCATAGAAATCAAGAGTGACTCCAGAGAGCAACAGGACTTTTTTCATTTGTTTTATTTTGTGTTTTATTGTTACTTCTTTAAAAAGCCCTATTTAAGCATGTGTCCAGCCACCAAAAAGGATATTATGTCAAATTGCAGTACTTGAGCGACTGTGGAAGACTCACACACTGTCACACACTGGAAGGTGACTGGGAGGTTACTCATATTGCTGAAAATTTATTTGTCTAAAACTACAGTATATTGAGTTCTTAACACTTGGAGGGAAAAAAGAGAAAGGAATAGTTTTGAGGGAAGTTCTTTAAGAAAAATCTTTACATCCATAGCAGTTTTTATTTGTTTTTTAACTTGGAACGTTTTATTGCTTAATCAACTGAAAATGTTGCAGCTTCTGTAGCATAAGAAGAACATTTGTTTTAGTGCACTTTTAAAAATTAATTGGTGTTGTAAGAATTATTTAAGTTTTTGAGATTTTTTGACTCAAGTTTAATATAAAATAAGTATGTGCAAGAAATTATCTTGGGACATTCTGGGGAAAAAAAAAAGTGTCATTTAATTGGAACATAAAATGACTTCATATACCTATGACTAAAATAGACGTACTAATCCATTAAATGTATTTTCTTCAAGGGAAAGGAAGATCGAAAGGAAACTATAGAAAACTGTACTTGTTTTTTTTAATGCTTTTTCACCCTGTGGATTCTAATTACAAATTTGGAATATTTAGTAGTAAAAAGAGCATGTATTGTAAAAAGTTACAAATATTCTTTAAAAATTACACATATTCAGCTTACTGTTTATTCTTGCACCACTGACAACAGAAGTTCGAATATGCTGTGTCAAAACCTTGCTGAAATGTCACCAATCATTGAGTCTTTGAGACTCTTTCTAAATTAGTAATTCTCATTCTTTCCTTACACATGGCAGAGTGTCCCTGGAAAAAAAATGTTATACATCTTGTACATTTTGACATATGGACACAGGAAAGTGTGGCTTCCTGTATTCAAATTGCTCATATATTTTCCTTTCAAAGATAGTAATTTTAAATCTACTAGCTTGGTGTAAAGAGTTTAATTATGTCTCTCCTTCTTAGGTCTACACAGAATGCTACTTAAAGAAATCAGATCTCTTCACTTCTCTAGTTGAATTCTGATTGTTAAAGTTGTTATTTTGACACTCCAGTTATTTGAGATTTTTAAGCTCCTTTCTTCCTCTAACATCCTTTGAACTAGTAAAATTAAGTTGAGAATATTCCAAAGAAACCAGAATAATTGAAATAAACAATAAAACCAGAGATGCAGAGATGAAAAATAAAAACATTTTGGAGCTCACTGTATCATTTACGCTTACATGGAAGTATATTTTCTGAGGTTTAGAATTTTCTCAGTTTTACCACTTTAAAGCCATACTGGCAATATACAAAAGTGCAAAACATAAATAAGAGTCTCAAAATGCTTGAGATTATCTTACTTTCAACCAAAAACCCAAAAATTGATCTTTATGTGCAAAACCAAGCTGAGACTCACTTATTTCTCTTGATAGTACGACTTTCTTAAAATTTTACAGTATCTTTTTTTAACTCATGACATTAAACTTTTATTATGATTAGTTTACGACTCTTACTTCCAATTTCCTGTTTCCTTCTTTTCTTCTTTAAGAAGAAATTGTACTTCATAGATTACTTTTCACACTTCTAGTATTTTTAAGATGCTTGTTTGAAAGTAATAATCAGCACTTAGCGCAGTGTGTTGCTTTTTTTATAAGTTCTCCTTAATACAGCTGTGACATGACACGTTACAGTCATCAAGACACAGTAGGAGAAGAGGAAAGTAAGAGCATTTCAAGAACTAGCATATGGACAACAAGATAATTAATAAGAAATAGAGAAGACAACTGCTGTTAGTAAAATGCTGTGAAATCTACAGGAACATAGTTAAGCAAATAGTCTATAGTGCATTAATCACAATTTCATGGCTTCTTTATCATCAGGAACTTCCATTTTATTGCCTAAATGCCATATTAAAAAGGTTAGTATGGCAGAATGCTGTATTATTCCTACAGAGTGCTGGTATGAAAACTACCACCATCTGAGTGATCTTTTTGCTTTATACACACGACTCAACAGTTCCTATGGTTTTAATTTGTCTTTCAAGTTTATTCTAGTTCTAGAAACCTGAATATTCAGCAGTGTTAGTATCCCATTGAACTGATACTTAACTATGCTTCAGAGTCCTAGCAGAAATATCATTTAATGTTAAGGGTGGTCTGATAGGTGTCTTCTTTCTTCAGTGGGTCTAGTGATGGTTTATCTGTCAGGTCAGCAGTTCTACATCTCAATCTGTTGAGTGGAGAATATATAAATTTGTAGATCCTGCTTCATCTCATCATAAATTACTGTCCATAGAGAGGTAGCTCAGGGCAAGCAGACTCTTAACTTAAGCATTAGTGGGTGCCTAAAATGAGTTTGGCACGAATCTGTGTCAGCGTATACCAAAATGTAAATATCAGACTAAACAAGCAGTCCAAAGTCAATGAATTTTAGGGGATTTTCTTGACATTCATGGAAAACAGCAAAGATGAGAATCAAAACTGCTGAATTTTGTAGCTCTAAATTCAAAGCCTTTAAATCTACAAACTAGTGTAAAATCAAATACCTGACATTTGTAACATGTCTTTGACACGATTAAAGGGCATACCCAGTACTGGGGAATAAACATTCTTTCTTTGTTTTCGTGAAAGGATATTCAAGACTGGCTAAATAGAGAAAACATCTAGAATTCTTAGATTGTGTGCGTAGTAGAAAATTAGAAGTAGAGGGCTAAATTCTCTGAAAATGTTGTATGTGTTTAAGTTCCAGTTCAGGGGTACCAAGAAAGAATGATATAATCTGTAAATGCATTTCTTGTCTGCTGTTCCCAATGCTTGAAGAGGTCCCTTGAGGTAGAAAGAAGACCCACTAGCACTCTCTGTGGGCTTCTCAGATAACAGGGAAGAGGAGACAGCCTAGCTGGAATAGGTGTCAGGGGACAAGGAAATAACATTGAACAGGATCATTGAACTGAAATTAACAATGGGAGCTCCAGTAGGAAAAACAGAGGAAGGGAAAATACAGGAGTCGGACACAATAGAAAAGCCAATCTTAGACATTAGGCTATGATTGAGAAAGTAAACAGAAGAGTATATGACCAGTGGAAATCCTATGTTGTAGAAACTCAGTCACCAAGATTCTTGTGTATAGTCATTGCTCTGCTTTCTGCAATCATGAGTGACTCTCATTCTTAAAATGGTGCATCCTGGGAGCTTACAAATTACTTCTAATATGATTTTCATTAAGCTTTGATATACTACACATACCATTTACAAGAATATCCCTTAAGCTCTGTATGGTATACTAAGGAGTATTTATTGGAGGTCAGGATGAGACTGTGTAATTTTTATTTCAAAAGAAAAAAAAGACATTTTGAGTTACTGATTCAGACATGGTGCTCCTCATTTCCAAGGGTAAGACATACCTAATGGTTAATTTTGGGTGATAACAGCACAGACTTAAGAGAGATGTATAAATTCTGATCTTGTGTGGCAATGTTTTCAGTATAATGCAGGGCAGATAGCTCGATTTTCTGTTGACTAAGTTGGGAAGAACTTGCAGTCACACAAAAACAAATGCAATAAAATCTCAAAAATTATACCTCTTTTGATGTTTTCATTACTGGGAAAAAAAAAAGAGAACAGTTTAGAGTAAAGGTTAGCCCTGCTCTTCCCTTAAGCAGTACCAGAAACTGAAGCTTTACAGTGTTCTGTCAATGTACAGGTGCCCTTCATTACAATAGTGACAGATGGTAGCTAGAAAGGTGTTGATAACACACCAGCATTTTGGATATTGCTGATCAGGGCTCACACAGCATCGAGGCTGTCTCTCCAACGTTCCCTCTCACCAGCAAGCTGGTTGTGGGCAAAATCCTGGGAGGGGACATAGCTAGGACAGGTGACCCAAACTGTAGTTTGGAATTGAATTTTGAAAGCCTCAGATTACTGCTTCTGAATTTCTTCAGAAATTAAAACGAGTTTCGAAAGAAGGATCAGTTGCTTCTTAGAAGGAAATAGCCTGAACTGATTTTGAGATTATTATGACACTGACTAGTAAAAAGTAATTAGAGTAGCAAAAAATAATCTAATTTAAACTGACATAATTTCATTTAAGTCATTAGAGCTATTGTAGTTTATACCAGCTGGCAATCAAACGTGTACTTCTAGAATCACTCTGTTGTTTAGATTGTTTCAACTTTTTTTTTTTTTTGTGTATT
>WHYT01017291.1:73284-112898 GCA_009806455.1 Tetrax tetrax
TAGATTGTTCCAATTTTTTTTTTTTTTTGTGTATTGTATATTCCTGTATTTCTGCATATCTTTTATCTTCATTTGTAACCCCTAGAATTATTTGCTCAAAATTATGCTATATAAACATCATACTTAGTGTTAACCTGTTTAGGTGTGGTTTTACAATGTTGAATATATTGGTACAATCTAAGTGTATTCCATAAGGAAAAACATTACTAAAAGCAAGATGTGGAGAATTGTGGGGATATTTATTGGGGCTTTTCTGTGGGATGAAAATGTTTGGGAAATCTCTCACTTAGTATGATGGTGCTAAAACCAGCTCTTCTGAGGATATTATGTACAACTGCAGTTCCCATGATAAAAGATTGTCAGATGATTCTTATGGTTAAATTTAATTTACTTCAGTGATTACTCAAAAATACTCATGCCACCAAGATTAGAGTCAGTATCACATAGCTGAAATTCATTCTTCCCCATACCAGTATTGTGGAACACTGCAAATTTGAACTTTGATTTTTTGAAATCTGAAACCTGAATCCACAATTACTAAACTCTCCTTTTCTTGACATAAGCTTGACTGAAAATTTCAGTGCTCCATAAAAAACTGTAATTTATGGTAATTGCATATTTAAACTCGTATTCCAAGCTTCATGGTTTTTGTCAATTTTTCTATTTTATTCATAGAACTCCCTCTGGTGGATTATTTAAAATATGAATATACCTGGTTTATTGTTTATCCAGAAAAAAAAAAAACACTTGTAAAGTCTATGACTCTAGAGGCTAATTTTATGACTTTAAGTGCTAAAAGATTTCAGTTAGCATTTTAAATATGCATTGTGGAAGAGAGGGAACAAACCCCCCATTTTTAAAAAGGGGAACAAGGAGGACCCGAGCAACTAAAGGCTGGTCAGCCTGACCTCTGTGCCTAGCAAGGTCATGAAGCAGATTCTCCTGGAAACCATGCTAAGGCACATGGAGAGCAAGGAGGTGGTTGGTGACAGCCAACATGGCTTCACCAAGGGCAGATCATGCCTGACCAATTTGGTGTCCTTCTATGACGGGGTGACAGCATCGGTGGACAAAGGATGGGCAATGGATATCATCTACCTGGGCTTGTGCAAAGCTTTTGACACTGTCCCACACGATATCCTTCTCTCTAAACTAGAGAGGCATGGGTTTGACGGATGGACCATGTGGTGGATAAGGAGTTGGCTGGATGGCCCCACTCAGAGAGTGGTGGTCAACGGCTCGGTATCCAAGTGGAGACCGGTCACCAGTGGCGTCCCTCAGGGGTCCGTGTTGGGCCTGGCCCTGTTCAACATCTTTGTCGGTGACATGGACAGTGGGATAGAGTGCACCCTCAGCAAGTTCGCTGATGACACCAAGCTATGTGGTGCCGTCGACACGCTGGAAGGGAGGGATGCCATCCAGAGGGACCTGGACAGGCTGGAGAGGTGGGCCCGTGCCAACCCTGTTCAACCAGGCCAAGTGCAAGGTCCTGCACCTGGGTCGGGGCAATCTCAGGCACAAATTCAGGCTGGGCGGAGAATGTATCAAGAGCAGCGCTGAGGAGAAGTACTTGGGAGTGATGGTGGATGAGAAGCTCAACATGAGTGGGCAATGTGCCCTTGCGGCCCAGAAGGCCAACCGCGTCCTGGGCTGCATCAAGAGGAGCGTGGCCAGCAGGTCGAGGGAGGTGATTCTCCCCCTCTACTCTGCCCTCGTGAGACCCCACCTGGAGTACTGTGTCCAGTTCTGGAGCCCCCAACATAAGAAAGACATGGACCAGTTGGAGAAGGTCCAGAAGAGGACCACGAAGATGATCAGAGGGCTGGAGCACCTTTCCTATGAGGCCAGACTGAGAGAGTTGGGGCTGTTCAGCCTGGAGAAGAGGAGGCTCTGGGGAGACCTGATAGCGGTCTTCCAGTACCTCAAGGGGGCCTACAGGAAAGATGGGGAGAGGCTGTTCAGTAGGGCCTGTTGTGATAGGACAAGGGGTAACGGTTTTAAAATAGAAGGAGGTAGATTTAGATTGGATATTAGGAAAAAAATTTTGACAATGCGAGTTGTAGAACACTGGAACAGGTTGCCCAGAGACATGGAAGCCCCATCCCTGGAAACATTCAAGGCCAGGCTGGATGAGGCTCAGAGCAACCTGATCTAGTCAGGGATGTCCCTGCTTCTTGCAGGGGGGTTGGACTAGATGACCTTTGAAGGTCCCTTCCAACTCTAGCCATTCTATGATTCTATGATTCTATGATTATTTATCTTGATATTGGTTTTCCTTAATAGTAATTCTCAGAGTACATCTTGATTTTTTTTTCTGTATGTGTAACGCTGATATCCCCTACCATGAAAAGGGGAGTTTATTTAAAAAAAAAACAAACAACCAAAAGTAAACAAAACCCAGTTCTCATAAATTGCTTAGTCTAATTATAGTAACCTGAAAGTAAACTGAAGTACTCTTGACTATGTTTAATGCTTGATTAAGGTTGATTTCAGATTGATGTTAGGAATTTGTTCTAGTTAAGGAAAACAAATGTTATGCATATCCTTTATGCCAAATTACTATTTCTTTTCACATAATACAAGTTTCATCTCCATTCTCACCTGATTTGACAAATAGCTGAGCATTGACAGAAAGATGATTTCCCTCCATGACATTTTTAAGTGATTCTAAGGTCAATAGAGATCTAAATTCCTCAAGAGAAAGTCCGTCTAATTATTCTATGGTATTGTGATATTATTATATTAGTTTTGGTTTTAGTCAATGTTTTAATCATCTGTAATTTGGAAGGAAATTAAAATCACTGCTGATAAAGACTATACAGGATTGGCAGGACAATAAATAATCATGAGAAACAGCAGCCATGGAGAAATGCCTGGATTGATTACTTAACAGTAACAAACTAATTATTTTTTTTTAATGTGCTCGTAAGTTATGTCTATACCCTAGAGCAGGCAGATGAAGAATGAAGGGTCTGAATTTGAAATGAAACTGTAGGTAGGAAGAACCAAGAGAACAATGCTAGAACACAGGGAACTGTAAGTTCATGTGTGAAACTAGATTTTTACACAGATAACAATAACTTTGATTAATGTGCATGTCTTGCACAGGTGTGAGAGGATATGGATTATTCATTTAAAAAAGGAAAGGAGAATTAAATGTGGTAAATGAATGACAGGCAGGGAAGTAACAAGGGATAGCACATATAAAAGAGGTTCTGTTAAACTGGAAAGAGAAGAATACTAAAGTAGAGAAAAATATCTGTTTAAGACCACCAGAACTAAATTGTAAATGAATGCTGTTGTCTCTTAAATTGTAAAAGTAAGAGAGATTATTAGGGATTGTCATTATGGAAGATATTAACTTTGCTAGTGCACAAAAGGTAGGAAATTAATATTTGTAATAAGCATAGGGGCTAATCATTTCTTGATGTAGTAGCTACTAGGTTTCTTTGTTAAATAGTTACTAAGCCAAATTCATGACCTCATGATATAAGAGCATCATTAAAACACTGGTTGTTGAAGATAAAGTTGATTCATGTGATGATGAACAAACTTTACTTAAAATGAAGGGGGTGTGGGGTTTAATATAATAACCTAGTCAACTGGATCCAGCAGATTAAGGACTAAGATCTTGAGGAGATTTGCATCTTTAAACCAAAAGTATAAATTAAACTTTGATATCAAAGTATCAATAGTTGTATTCTCAGAAGGAGGAAAATAGCTCTAGAGGGGATTCTAACAAAAAAAAAAATAATTACTTCAAAAACAAACCCACAAAAATAAGTTAGAAATGAGCTGAGAAAATACAAGTAATAGGAAAAAAAAAATTAGTGCAGAAAAAGTAAAAATCAGTAAATATAGACATAAAGTTGGAAGTGACAAGAGAAGATTTAAATTATTTCTTTTTTTTTTCATGCATTAAAAAAAAAAGAAAGTGGACTTTAATTGCTAAATCAAGAAAATAAGTGTTATTTGCAGTGTGTTAGTGAGGGAAATTAGCAATAATTAAATAAATGTCATGAAACTTAACAGAAACCTGAGCTTTTAGTAATTGCACTGATTTCAAATACGTAGATCAACCTGAAGTTCTTGAAAGGGAAGGTATCACAATGAAGAAGAAGGTAAAACTCAGAATTAAAAATATATGCTAGTGACACATGTGTGTGTATATCTCTTCATATGTATATATACGTATATTGATATGAGTGTGTATACCTGTGTGCATGTCTACAAGTATGTAGAGATTACATTTACAAACACATGGAGTTTACTCAAGTGACATCATATTAGATTTATCCAAAATCTTTCTTTAATAAAAGGATTCAGATTTCTTAGAAAAAAAAGAACAAAGATTGGAGCTAATACATTTGCATTTCAATAAGATGTGATATGGGCTATCTGGACATTTTAGCTGCAGAAGATCAATACAGGAAGCGATAAAGAATCCCATTCTACCCCAGTGTAGTGCTGTGAAAAAAAAAAAAAAAAATGGGGCTTATTTCTAGGTGTGACAGTGGATTTCGGAACACTTTGTGTAGTTCTCATATCACCATTTTTAAGTGGCACTTGACACTTGGCAGATGCAAAGAAACGAGACACATAGGATTACAGGACAAGCAAAAATGTCTTGTAATGAATGTCTTAGAGTACTCGGGCTATTTCAGCTTATTAAAAAGAAGAGAAGATGATGTACTTGATTACAGTGTATATCCACAGGGAGAAACTACTGTGAACTAAAGAGCTCTTTAATCTAGTTGAGAAATCTTAGCAAGAGCCAACTCAGTTTAGACAGATTGGAAATAAGGTACACTTTTCCATCAAGAATGCTTAAACACTGGAATAAACTGGAATAGCTGCAGTGAAAAGTGTTGAATTCTCCATCTCTGGATATTGTTGTCTCAAGATTGAATACATTTGACTAAAACCCAAGCAAAGCAGAATTTATGCTTACTCCCTGGGTAATTGGTGCACTGTATGTGTAGAATATATTTGTTATACAAGAAATTAGATTAATGATCTAAGCAGTCTTCTTGGCTTTAATTCTCAATATCTATGACATGCTGATCTATTTGTTTCCTTGTTAGTACTTGATATATCTTATACTCTGTTAACAAAGTGCAACAGAAAAGCAGGCTGCCTTTTTATTCGTCACATATCTGAAAACTAAGTGGAATTGTGTGGGAAGCAGGCTAAATTATCCTTGATAGGTAACTCAGCAGAGAGAATATTTTGGAGATTAGAGTGTCTTAGAGAGATTTTGCAAAACAAGGAATCCACAGTATCGGACAGGATAGGAAGGTCCTTAGCCGTGTAGAAACCAGATACTCAAACAAAACTTAGAGGCAATGGATAGAAGACTTTTTTTTTTCTCACAGGAGATATGTAGAATTTGTGGCAGTACAGGAGTATGTTGCATTTCTGTCAATAGAAGGATAGTTCATTTTCGTATGTTCACTAAGGGAAAGATGCAAGGAATTTAACTCAATGCATTAAGTCAATGCAGATGATTCTCTAGCCTTTCTTATTGTATAACCATTCTTTTGAAGCTCTAATTGTCAAGCTTTCAGTACCATGAAGGTATGACACTCACATGTATCTTACAGAGTCTTAAATAAACTAAATATCTTGTTTAGTTTAAAGAATAATTTAATATATTGGGATAAAAAAATACTTCTGTACAGAAGTATGTACATTCAAATAAATCCACATAAGGACACTAGCTCTCTAGAAAATAAAGGATTAATGTATATAAATAAAGCATCAGTATTTCTAATAGTGGAGAAGAAAACTTCTTAGATGTTACATCTTAAGAATTATCCAAGTTTAAGTTCAGATAGTAGTTTACTTGTGATGCGATACGCGTAACTGTTTCCCTTATAACACAGTGATAATAAAGAACAGTTTCCTTTTTACTAAATAAGAGTTGTACGGTTCATTTACAGCTAAAATGTTGCTAAGGTATATTTATAAAAGAAAGTGCTACTGGGTGGTTTGCTCTAAGAATGGCAAAGCCTGAAATTTCTTTTTTTCGTGCATATTTGGGAATTTATATTTCCATCCACAAATACAGAGCCATGTAAAATGTGTACAGTCTGCAGCATCATTGAAACAGAATGTCAATCCTGTTGCACAATTCACATGGTAAATTTAGCTTATTATTATCTAATAGAAACAGTGATTATTCTTTTTTTGTTGTGTGTGTTCTGCTTTTATTAATGGATTTAGAATAGTGTATCTGCAGCTGAAAAGCAACTGTAGAAAATAATATAACATTAGATCAGCACAATTTTCTACTCTTTCCAATATATTTAAGTAAATGGCTTAGCATTAACAATATCATACAGCTTCCAACTAATTTTCAGTTTTTGTTGCAAACATAACTGTCGGTAATTAATATCTTTCTCCAGATAAAATACTAGATCATCCATGAATTCATACTTACAGCAGTTCCAATTTCATATTCACCTTTTAAAATTCATAATATAAATAATGAGAGCTTGCATGACTTTGTCATATGTTGGTTCTCTACTCTGAGCTTGGTGTCGTCAGTGGAGAAATAGAAGCTTCTCCAAAGGACATTTAAATGCCATCTATCTCCAGTTTCAATCTCAGAACAATAACAGCTACTGAGAGATTAAATATGAAACATTTCTTTTTAATATTTGAGAAATAAAGTGCAATTTCTCACTTATTGATTCACGTTTTTAATTAACATTACCACAAATTCATCTAGATGTTTCTGTTTTCACATAGTAAAATTTTTGAGCATTCTGCTAGTCATAGTGTCTTTCAAGCCAGGTATCTGTCTCATGAATTTTTTTTTTTCCCCTGGAAACAGGTCAACAAAAAAATAGTTCAGGTATTTCTAAGAATAAATATAGGGAATATCTTTTTGCTGAATTTTTTTTAAAATATAATTATATGTAAAAATAATATGTTCAAAAATATTACATTACCGAATCAAGTATTCAGATGCTAGAATCAAATCTGCATGCACAGCCATAATTTGGAATACTTGCACATAGACATTATGAAGCAATCTTTAATTACAGATTTATATATAATATTTTCCATGAAATCTCTTATTTTTCTTTCAACACACAATATAAATAGAAGCAATTTTGTGTTGCAAAGGACTCTAATCCCATTCTCAACAAGCAATTTGTAGTATGCAGTGCTTATGGAAAATGAATATTGCCTTTATTTAGATAGACAACATTTTAATCACATTTCTTTCTATGTAATATTAAATAATTTAAACTACACTTTTTTCTATGGAAGTTCACTAAAATAATATTTCTCACTTTATAGTTACCTTGCTTAAGACCTTGGATAAGAAATCATTACATGGGAAATGTAAGAGCATTTATTTTGGGATACTTGAAGTATTAGTAATGCTTTAAGCAATGTAGTCCCAAAATTTTCCAACTGGATTTTTTTGAAAGTTGTAGCCTTTCTTCCCCACTGCAAATTCTCAGTGTTTCATTTTCTAGTTTATACAGTGGAGATAAGAAAACTGCTTAATCTCTAAGAGAACATGTGAAGATAAATAAATGTTGGTGAAATAAACATTTGTGGGTGGACGCTGTATTGCAGCACAGAAAAGTCAGTTAAGTCACTGATTAATTCTGATTTTAGTACTTGAGCAGCTTTCTATAATGGAGTGACTACATCAGGGGACAAGGGAAGAGCTACGGATGTCATCTACCTGGACTTCTGTAAGGTCTTTGACACAGTATCCCACAACCTCTTTCTGAATTGGAGAGATGTAGATTTCATGGATGGACTCATCATCGTGGGGTGGGACTCATCATCCACCACTTGGTGGATGAGGAATTGGTTGGATGGTTGCATCCAGAGGGTACTGGTCAATCATTCAGTGTCCAGATGGAGATTGGTGAAGAGTGGTGTACCTCAGGGATCTCTCTTATTGAGACTAGTGCTGTTTAATATCTCCATCAATGACATAGACAGTAGGATAGAGTGAACCTTCACCAAGTTTACAGGAAACACTAAGGTGAGTGGAGAAACTGACATGCCTGAGGGAGGGGATGTCATCCAGAGGGACCTGGACAAGCTCAAGAAGTGGGCTCATATGAGCATCATGAAGTTCAACAAGGCCAAGTGCAAGGTCCTACACATGGGTCAGGACAACCCCTGATATCAATATAGACTGGAGAATGAAGGGATTGAGAACAGCCCTGCTGAGAAGGACTTGGGAATACTGATGAGTAAGAAGCTGGACATGAGCCGACAGGGTGTGCTCACAGCGCAGAAAGCCACCCGTATCCTGGGCTGTATCTAAAAAAGCATGGCCAGCAGGCCGAGGGAGGTGATTTTACCCCTCTACTCTGCTCTGGTACACCTGGTGTACTGCGTCCAGCTCTGGAGCCCCCAGCATAAGGACATGGGCCTGTTGGAGTGAGTCCAGAGGAGATATGATAAATGGACTGGAGCACCACTCCTATTGAGACATTTGGGGTTGTTCAGCCTGGAGAAGAGAAGGATCCAGCGTTACAGTGGTCTTCCACTAAAGGTAGCTTACAAGAAAGATGGGGACACAAACTTTTTAGTAGGACCTGTTGTGATAGGACAAGGGGAATGTTTTTAAACTAAAAGAGGGCAGATTTAGACTAGTTATAAGGAAGACTTTTTTTTTTTTCTTTGCAATGATGGTGGTAAAACACTGGAACAGGATGCTCAGAGAAGTGGTAGATGCCCCATCCCCGGAAACATTCAAAGTCAGATTAGATGGGTCTTTAAGCAACTCCGCTCATTGCAGGGTGACTACATGACCTTAAAGATTCCTTCCAGCTCCAACTATTCTATTTTTCTATGATTCTATGAACACCACTGGTGACCAGTTGCCATTCAAATGTAGCCCCATTCCCTATAACTGTTTGTATTTCACTATTTAGATTGCTTCATATATGGAGAAATCCTAATCACCAAACATAGGCTGCTGGATTGTGCTTCAGGACCCAGATATTTAAGAATTTGCCCAAGTATTTAAGTTCTTTGCAGTGGTTTCAGATTTCAGTGCAAAAGGTCTTTGAAACAAAGACATTACATTTTCATGGTGCATACAATTCTACATAAACAAGGACAGTTATTCCATTTTCATTAGTTGAGTAAGCAACGATTTCTTATTTGCTATTGTGATTTAATATTTATTCAGCACATGTATTTGTTTTGTAAAGGAGTGAGTTATAATTTCACTCATTCATTTATTTTATAATAGAAAAGTTCTTGTGGTTTGTTTTAAGAAAAGTGAGATGTAAACACTGTCATGTATAATACATTTTCAGTTGTCATCAGCTGAGTGTAAAGACTGCACACTGATATAACTTAGAACGAAAAATATCGCTTTCGTTTCCGTTATATGTCTCTATACAATACACTCTAAATAAACACAACTGTTAGCCAATACCTAGAATGTAGTAAATCTGAAAAATATTTAAAAGTCTTTTGTCAGTATGACAATGTTATATGCCTTATAATTATGCAAGTTTTATCTAATAGGTTTCTAACATGCTGAGATCAGAGATGCCTCGGATGAGAAAGCTTTAGGAAGTAGACTTATGGGTTTATTTAACTAATGAATGCAAGAGACAAAACAATCTTCATTACTTCATGTTTATGTAAACTTAATAGATAAATGTAAACAAGAACTTATTTTCTAATTCATTTTCATAACTTACTTTCTGGGAGACTGTCATCTGTTCTTGATGGTGCTGCTTCAATGTGATTGCACCAACAAAATCTTTAATTATTTATATTGTCCAGTGTTTATTGAATTCCAATTTCTGAATTGTCATTAAATATAAATTTAATTTAATCAGATTTGTGGCATATTCTGCACAAGATTAAGGGTGTTAATTTGTAAACAGAGGAATTCCGTTCAAAATTTTTCTTAATTCTTTTTGTTGTGTATCCAATCTGCAGTCCTGCTACAGAGCTTAAGCTTTTATGTCCACTGGAATAGTTCCTCATCTTTAGAGTTAATAGGGAAAAAGGACTCTAGATTCTACTGCCTTATTCTGTGAGTACCTCTTCATTAATTTTTTTTGACAAGTGGCTTTTTTGAAATCACAATTTTTTTTTTATCTTTTTGTTTCATTTCAACAATGATTTACTTAAGTCTATATATTTTATTTGCAATGTTAATAATGAAAATGTGAATCAAACTCAACTCTTCTTTCTGAACCTTCTTAGAGCAGAGTGTTTCCATCAGTATCTGTTGCACATTTGCAGTAGAATTCTGTAGTCTGCTTACAATGAGTTGCCTAGACAAGGCTGCTCAAGAAGTTAAACTGACATGGTTTAGAAAATAGATCCTTCTGAGAAGACATATATATTAAAAGTAAAAAAAAAAAAAAAAAAAAAAATTTGAAGTCCCGTTAATTCTGACATGTTATTTTATACTTCTGATAATTTAAATGGATCTTCCTAAATGCAGGAGGTATCACTTTCTATTGAAATTAGGGAATTGAGGTGTGATTTCTGTTTATTTTAGTTAACTTACCAGAAAAATAAATTTAAGTGATGTAAATTAGCAGAATATATGTGTTTAGATCTGCAGTTTCAGAAAAACGAATCATGTCAGTGGCAGTGACGGTTTAGTGCAAAGTCTTCAATAGGTCTAGATCTGTCAGATATTTTTATTGTTGTAAGAACAATGTTTTGTGCTTGACATCAATATAATTGTTCAGAAGGTAAAGTGTTGTGCACTGCTAACATTACTAAAAGAAATAACCCAGCCTTCAACCCCTTTCAGCAGTTATGTCTAGTCACTGTAGCTGCTGTTTGCAGTGGTGTTAAGCAAAGCAGAGCCAAGCCTTATGATGCTGCTATCACAGCCAGATGGGTAAGGAAATTGCTTTTCCCAAAAATACAAAGGGTAAAGAGAGTTAATAGCTTCAATTGTGTTTCATTAAAGATTTCCCTACAGGTAGTACAGTCCAATCCCCTTCTGTATCCTACCCAGAATTAGCTTTTTAAGACTTTTACTTAAAAGTTCAAAACATCAGAATCCATTGCTGTAGGGCACATTCAGTTGCTTACATAACCATATTTAATATTTTTAATAGCAATAATCTAAAATACAAATCATACAGATATGTATTTAAATTAGATTACTTTCTGTACAGAAAACATTGGGAACTGCTTCCCATGTTATGTATAACATTCCCAAAAGAGCCATGTGTTAGATGCTGATATGGATATTTTCACAACCATACCTTTCTGAAAGTATTCTAAGTCCACTGAAATACCACAAATAGTAGTAAGTGATTGGAAAATATATTAACTTTGTTCATTTTAAGAGAAAGTTAAAACAAAGAAAAGATTGATAAATTTTATTTAAAATTTCCTTCCAATGATTTGTTTGGTTTTTTTTTTTTTGTTAGTAATACTGAAAGTTGACTTCTATTTTAGATTGACGTGTCCTGCTCTACTTTGAATAAACATATAGGTAGAGAATTTGTCTCTATACTACACTTGAAATAATGAGGGATTTTTTTTGGCTCATATCCATTTTTCTACCATGAAGGTTGGTTATTTTCTCTGTTTTGCAGCATTAATATTTTTGGTGGTGTTTTATCTCCAAAGAGTTCTACTGAAAAATTTATTGTCTTAAAAAAAAAAGTGTTCAAAGCAGAACAAAAAAAAAAATTAAATATGTGGGAAAAAAAATCACAAGAAACTTTTTCTGACAATTTTTTGCTTCTTTATCTGAATTTTACCATTTTAGGTTTTGTTTTAAAGATACTTATTTTCATGTGGATAGCAGAAAAGACAAAAGGTAATTTAGTGATGTTATTCATATTACTGAAATAGAATTAAAGGGAAAAATAAGATAGAAAAATACTGTAACGGATATGGATTAAGTAAATTAGTAATTGCAATGCCTTAATCTTGGTTTGGATTAATTAATTTGCGCATACACAGATATTTTTTTTTATTAATGTGCAAGTTATGTATACTATCTCCTGTTATATAGACAATTACATCCTTTTTATTTTAGCATCTCTTAAACTTTCAGTATGTGCCAAGAAGGTGGTGATACATCATTGCACCCATATATTTAATTTACACAGCAGGCCTGTTAATTGACATGTAGTAATGTTGTAGTTTGCTATGAATAAATTCAAGCTGTATCAAAGCTGGTTTTCTTTCATTATATCTCAGGTATTTTATGTTGGGGGTTTTTTTATTAGTTGTGGTTTGGGGTTTATTGTTTGGTTGTTTGTTTGATTTTTTTTTAATTTTACCTAGGATGCTCTGCATTTTCTGGAATACTTCTAAAGGTTAGTCAGTGTTCCCATTTCTCATGTTGGTAAAACAGAATTATTTAGGTTTATCTTAATTTATTCTTACATGAACTATATTGCTGTAAGTTTTGATTTAACAAAAATATATACAGATCTTTATGTTGCCAAATGGAGAGCAACACACAATCTGCAGACTATCTGAATAACATGCAGCTCTAGTCAACATTAGTTTTTACCTGTATAGACTCACTACTGAAAGTATTCCGGTTTTTTCTTCTGATTAAATTTTGTGCTGCATCTGTATGAAGACTAGCCATATACTCAGTTACATCTGCCAGCAGATTGAAAGAAATAATTATTCCACTCTACCCAGGACTCATGATGTCTTAACTGGAATGGATTGTCCAGTTGGTGACATTTCAATTCAAGAGCAAAGTGAATCAACTATGAAACTGAAGCAGGAAGCACATAATATATGAAGAGAATCTGCCAAGACATTCATGAAGAAAAGAAAGATAAGGGGGACTCAGTACGTTCAGCTACTTGTCAGGGCTGATAGGAAAGATAAGGTCATTCTCTTCTCTTATCTGGGAGGGAAAAAAAAACACAAACAACTTTTATTTATTGAGATCAATTATCTGCTTATGAGAATGTTTCCTGAGCAAAGTGTTGGGGAGTTTTAGGAAAGGAACAGAGGACAAAACGGGAAACACCAAATCCTATTCCACTCCATGGATTGTTTGCACCTTTAATACTGCTTGTGGCTCTAGTTACCTAATCTCACTAAGGATATATAAAAACTAAAAAAAATCCACTAAAATGGGAATCAATTGCAATTGCATCTAAGTGGACCTGTGAGTATGTGCTACAGTTATCTGAAGTCTAAATCCTCTACCATTCAAATCAAATATAAATCCTGCAGTTTAGATTTCTTCTTCATTGGAAGAAGCATGTGAAGTGAGGCTGGTGGGTGTTCTCCTCTGTCCTTGGATCACCTGGAGTAAAAATCACCTTGGAATGGCACTGACTGGGCACTCTGTTCAGCTGTAGCTAAGGATAATGATGGAATAATAATTGAAAAATATGAAAAGCCCTCTATCTCCATAAGAAGAGAGGTGTTGTGGTGGTGGTGGTTTGGGGTTTTGAAGTTTTTTTTTTTTGCAATGAGGAAGATATGACTGCTGGAGAGACTGTAATAGACACATAAGACATAAATGGCATGGAACTGGGATATTATTTCCCTCAATTCAAGAACCGAGCTTCATCAAATCTATTTAAGCAACAAATTTAAAAGCAAACAAGAGGAAATACTTGCCTTTTACAGGTATGTCCTTAAGATGTGTAGTTGCCTGCAAGAGATTCTGTGGAGACAAAACTAAATAGATTCAATGTGCTATTAAGTAAACTGAAGTCCACATAAGTCTTCTAAACACGTAATACAGGAAAATCCTAAAATTAAAAATTCCCAAAATCTATGATACACAGAGAAGATATTACAATTACCTTTTAAACTTTCTTCCTATCATTCTCAAAATTACATGTAGTTACTGATCGCAAATGGACGTGTGCTTGCTCTAAACCAGAACAGCTCTTTTTATGTTCTATGAGCACTTAAACACTAAGTAACATCTAGGTACCTAAATTCTGTGAAAGACTGTCAGACACAATTCTGTGTGCAGCTATCAGTAAGATTATCTGAATAATTTTTTTTTTTTTTTTTTTAAATGTAATGAGTACCTTCTAAAGCATTAGGGTATCAGGAGATCCAGTCCTAAAAATTTAGCATCCTCATGTTGGTTTAGATTCTTTATCTTAAGGAGTGTTTATAACTTCATTCTTCTTTAAAGTCAGCTGTGTAAGGCAGCATAATTTCAGATGTAAATCTAATCTAGTAGTGTTCTGTTTATTTCCAGAAGAAATTATCTGTTTAGTTGTGTTGATAAATAACAAAAGACAAGAAAAAAATGAGGAGATTTTTAGGTGAGTGATAAGCAGTTTAGAATTATATTTTTTTTTTTTTTTAATTTTGTAGGGAATGTTTAATTATGTACGGAACCACTGGCTTTGTAGTAAATAGATTGAGAAGTTGGGTTTGGGTGCCGTTTGCTCAGATCATTCTTTTAAAAAATACAGATGATGTTTTTAATTGATGGATTTTAAAAAAAAAAAGCCTAGAATTATAAAGAATTATGGAAAAACTTGAATAGAAGCTAATGAAAAAAAAAAACAACCAACAAAATGGCTAACAGCAAGACAGAGCTATAAAGTTCTGTTCACCTTCTCCCCCTTCCTCATAAAGAACCGATGCTAGCAAATTGCTACATATTATAATTAGTTGACAGCATAAGATTATTTGATGGTAACATGGAGAGAGTGAAATGTAATGTCTCTTCCTTCCAAATTTGTAATTTCCAAAGCACCAATAAAACAAGAGTAACTGTCAGTTTAATCAATATGTGCAGGATGACAGATGTTTTAGTTCCACTTCAGTCTGAAATTTGTCGTTTGGGATTCACACAGCAGGTTAATATATTTTCAGCATTCATTTACCAGGTTTTTTTAAGTGTTCTTTCAAAGATGACAACTTATTGTGACAAGTTTTCACCAACTTTGTATCTTGATAAACCACTTAAGGTCTAAATACAGTGGTTATTTTACATTATAATATGTACCATTATTTTGTTGAAAAGAGTATGGAAATCACCGTTGTTAATGATCACGCATCTTTGTGTGAATTATTCTATTTTCTGAAATACTGTGGAGTACAGAAAGTTTCTGTTATCTAGGGGAGTGGGCTATTTTAATTAACTTTGTACCATAACACTATGTCTTTACAATTAATCGGGATTCAATAATGTGCTTGAAGGCTGCAAGTGCTGTCAGAAAGTAATTACCGTAGGACTTTCTTCAAACCTGCTTAGGGAGTGGAAGTCTTTGGAATTCCCCTTTACATAGAGAGGTGGTTCTTTCTCAGAATACTTTTTATATTCCAATATTTTTCTGATTTGGAATATATTATCTTCTTTCATACTAATTAAGACTCTCAGGAATGCTTCAAATTATGCTGGATGTTGTTGAAAGGTAGATTAGAGTTTGGCAATGAAAAACAAAATCTATGAGACAATGATTCAGGCACATGAGTCAAGCATTTCCTGAACTTTTTATTTTCTGTATGATGGCCTATTTGTTTTCTAGAATGGTCTTGGAAGGCATGTACACTGATTTGCTATAAATTAATTGGAAATACTAAAATTTTCATATGTCTCTGCTGTGATTTTTTGAATATTTGTTTTCAGGTAAAGTGACTACTGAATCTGAAATATTAATATCAACTACCATTTTTAAACATTTCAATCATCAAACAAAACTGTAACTAGAACATTCTCCAGCAACAGCATATATCATACGTGACACAGAACACATATGCTTTGAGATAGCTAATGAAGACAGAAGAAACACTGTTGTTGCAAATCTTTGTGGTGTGGAAAGGAGAGTAATAGAGCAAGGCAGTTTTCCTCTACCATCATGCAATTCCCCATGGTTCATTAGATGCATTTTCATTTTAATGGCTACTTATTTTTAATTCAAGTTTGGAGTACAGGAATATGAGAAAATATTTTACGCTAATGCTACTGAGTTTTCAGTTGCCTTTTGGAATATTATCTTAATTACAGTATTTATTAATCATTTATGAAAGTAGAAGCTTTTTTTTTATAGACATGATCTTGTGTATGCCTTCAGCCTTTGCTTTGTGCTGTATTCCATCAAATTTCACAGGCTAAGTACTGTCAGGATAGGTCAGTGAATTATTATGAAATTATCAGTGAATTTATAGATGCTACCACAAGAAGCAGTGTTAATGATTAAGTATCTTGTTTTCGCTCCTGAACATTACAACATGGTGTTACAGGACACAGTACTGTGAATGAATTGTAAAAGGAAGGCCATAACCACTCAACTCTTTTGAGTTATTAAAGACCCAAGGGATTATTTTGAGGGGGTTTTTTTTAAGTTTTGGTGATAATGGGCTCATTAATCAGAGTGAGGAATTTCTAATAAAAACTGGTATGTATGAGTGGAAGACAGATGCGTTGAAATGGGAAATCAGACACAGATTTTAATGTTGAGGACGATTACTTCTGAAAGCTACTGATAAAGTGGCAAATTATCCATCTCCAGATGTCTTTGAGATGATGTCTTTGTAACATGCAAGCTTCAGCTGATCAGATGTTATTAGGTACAACAGAGGGGTAACTAGGTTAAAACAAAACTGAAAAGGATTCCAAGTCAGTTCCCTGCTGTCTGGGGAAACCATCTCAGGTAATCCCTTTTATAAATTGCATTTTAAGTTATTACATTTGTTCTAATAGCCATGTTCCCCGACCACCCACTGGAAGTCTGTTCTAGACCTTGATGCTTTAACAGTAAGAATTTTTTTTTTTCTGATTTCCAGCTTTCTTTTAATCAGAATTTATTTAGGTGAGGTTCCTTTTAGGCTTGTTACCCTCCATTTTCCTTGTTCTCCTTTTCTATGCCTGTAACCAGAGTAAAAAAGACATGGGCTCCATTAGGACATAAAAATATGTGCTTACCCCAACATAAGTGTTAAAAGGTTACACGTGCGCTTTTCTGCATCCAGACTTGGTTTGTGATATGCTTCTAAGGCCACATTACACAGATTGCTACACACCTCTCTAACTGAATATCAGCATCCCCCTCTAGTTGTGGATTCTGTGTAGTGAGTGGAGTAAACTGTCAAAGTGGCTGAAATAATTACTTACTGGTTTTATTAATCTTCAGGCCTCTCATGTCTAGCATACACCACAGTCATGCACAGTAAGTTACATTAAATCTTGACACACACACACTTTTAACCTTTGCTGAGCAACCCAATGTGTAACAGTGCTGCTTCTGAGACTTCTCTAACACTAATTTTGTCTTCAGTCATCTTGCTTAGGATGCCATAAGCTGCAGTTCCAACTCTTGGCCGCAGTCATGAGTGCTCTAATATGGTGTGCTACCAGGGTTGATTTGATCAATATGAGTGTTAGGTTGATGGCTGGACTTGATAAACTTGGAGGTCTTTTTCCAACCTTAAAGATTCTATCATTCTATGATTCTATGAACTAGTACTTGCTGTACCTGCTACAGAATGTGTATGCATGTATGTTCCCATCCTGAGTGAGTTTTAATCTATCCATGGACAGAGTATTCCAGCAATGGCCCGAAACTATGGGGAGTGTTCATGGAGCTCTTAGTGGAAGACATTCTTCTTCCCTAAGCTCATTATTTTACCCTGATATTTCCCTGTCCTGCATGACATCCTATCCTACAAAATGGTTCTATTTGTCCTCCCATGGAGGTACCAGTTTTGGAGTGGTTTATCTCCAGCGGTTGCTCCAATGTTGCTTGAGTGGTTTTCATATAAAGAGAGGCTGAGAGCGTTGGGACTTTTCATCCTGGAGAAGAGAAAGCACAGGGGGAATCTTGTCAATACGTATAAATGCCTGATGGAAGGGAATGAAGATGAGGGGGGCAGACTCTTCTCAGTAATGGCCAGTGACGGGACAAGAGAGGATGGACACAAATTAAAAACTATGAAATTCCATCAGAACATAAGAAAATAAGTTTTTCCTGTGAGCGTGGTCAAACACTGGAATGCATTGGGAAAAGAGACTGTGGAGTGACCTTCTATGGAGATATTTAAAACCCAACTAGAGACGGTCTTGAACAACCTGCTCTATCTGATCCTGCTAGAACAAGGGCATTGGACTAAATGATCTCAAGAGCTCCCTTCCAAGGTAAATGATTCCATGATTCTGTGGACTGTGGTTTAGGGAAGCCACTGTGCCCAGACTGTAAATTGGATGATAGTGCAGACTGGAGCAGGGAACTTATACAAAAGCATCATTACAAAAGCAGAGTAGGAAAGAAAGAAGAGTCACGCTAAGGCAGTAAGAAAGTGAGCATGTCATGATGTCTACTTCCCTGGAGTGTTATAATTTAAACACAGAAAATTGTATTTCTGTTATCTAGGTGAGAAAGGTTGCATTCCTACTGTGACTACAACACAATTTTAAAAGTATACACGGCTCATATTTTCCATATTTGGGAAGTGCTAAGGGTATATCTAATACAAGTAAAAGCAAAGCAATACAGTCACCAGAGTCAGTAGAAGTGTGTATCTACACTTTACAATACTGCATCAGTGTGACAATTTGCACTGTGAGTCTCTATTTTTGCTACTTTTAGCCTTTTCAGTCCAAAATACCACCTTTGGCTAATTCACAGGGCTGAGCTTTGCTATTTTCTTGAAATTGTGCTGAGAACCCTTCCAAAGACAAATATATCAATTCAGGCCAATTCAAGTCATGGAACACAAGCAGTCCATTTTTTTTTAGGTCCTCAAATTATGCTTACTGGTTCTATTAACTGTATTTTGGGAGGGTAAACTAACATTTGAAAAGACCTAAAACAGGGGGAGAAAAAAAAAAAAAAAAAAAAAAAAAGAAAGAAAAAATAAAGGTGGAGTAATGAATAACAAGAGAACAGGTTTACAGGCTGCTAGAGTTCTGTTTTTCCTAGATACCATTCTAGGAATAACATGTTATGCATACACTGGAGTTTAGCACCCAGAAGTTCCAGGGTTTACAGAATACAAGTCCTTCCAGAAAAGCGTGGAAGACTTGCAGTCAGAGGGGGCAAGATGTGTAGATGTCCTCATTCATTTAGCAAGTTGTGTCCGTTTTGTGTACATTCTGACACAGTTAAGGAAACATGCAAGATAAAGGCCGTCTAGCTTGAAAGTTTTAGCTAGTTTCTTGTGATTAACTGGCTTATCAGCAAATGTCTATGCCCAACTGGTTGTGAACTACATTTAGATTGTGAAATCTCAGAATGACACATGATATTGACAATGAACTAGACTATAATCTGGCTAATTCTGTATAGTCATATCTGAAACGCCCAAAATTTTGGAAAAAAAAAAAATTGTTGCAAGTAAAAAAAGAAAATATTGAGATTGTAGTAGTCTAACTTTGTCATCTAGAAGTCTCTATGAAGGTTTCAGTATGCTATGTGAGCTGGTATCCATAGTCACAATCTCTTCTATCCTCCACTTGCTGTCTGCCCTCTCCAGAAAACAGCAGCTGCTGATCTCTCTTCCCACTGACAAAGTTCAGAGGACCATACACCTATACCATCTCTTTCCACTAGCTGCCTATCCTTTGAACACCCCAGCCTTTATATCCCTTTCATAATGATGAAATCAGGCTGGCATCTTGTACTGAAAGAAGCCTGTAGCTTTTTGGATTAGATAGGGCAGATGGAGCTCACTGTCAGATAAAATCTAGAGCCAGACCATAGGCATATTAATAAGTGTTGGTCCTTTGTCTAGTGAGAGTTCAGGAACTTGAAAAGCCCGTTCTCCTTAGGAAAGAAGATACACAATAGGGCAGTTTTTGCAAAAGGGATGTAGTCCTGTGTGATACATAGCTGACAGGGAAAACCAGGCGTAGAAAACAAGAAGGCTGAACTCAGTGTAGCACAGGGGCAATAATTGCAGACTGAAATAGTTTGGGGCTTGACTAAAATAAAAATTGGCTTTTGGGTCTTCAGCACTTCAGAACGTATACTGTAAGATTTAATATGGAAATCAGATGCACTGTTTATGCATTTATTTAAATACTCTCATGAAAACTTAGGTTCTAAACTAAAAGCAGTGTGGGCTTAAAATATTCATTAGCACTAGTCACGTACTATTTAAGTGAAAGGCTAGTGTACAAATACCTTATTTCAGCATTATTTTTATGTGTTTCTCTATATTTTTTTTTTTTTTTTTTTACTGGAAAGGCTACACCATCAAAATCAATAAGATGTAAAACTTCTTAAATAAAACGCATACATCTAAAACCAAAAAATCTGCTAAGCATTTTATTACCACGGCAACTCTGATGTAACATGTTTAAACATCAATGAGAAATAACTTTTGCAAGATAATTTGATTCCATGTGAAAAAATAATCATTACAAATCTTGATTTAAAAAAAAAATCAAATTCATTTGTATTGATAACATCATCAAAAGGATATATGTAGTAGGATTTATTTTTATTAAATTCCATTTGGTAATAGTTTAATTTCATTAGAGTATGTATGTCCCTGTGACGCACAATCTGTTAGTCTCAGGTACTCAGATACTTATTATCTACCTTCAAATACAGATATATTTTGTTTACTCTACTGTGCTAGTACTTTATGGCTGTTTAATTCTAACCCTGTGTGCTGCTGAAAAGGTTTAAAAGTGAAACAGCTCTCCCATGGAAATGCTATGACCCCAGAGCAATGGTTATTGCATGATCATTTTGAGAAAGTGGAAGGGCAATCAAATGAGACATAGCTTTCACCCAGGTCAGTTCAGAGACTTTCATACTTTCTACTATAAGTTACCTTTTCTAATTTAAAAGCAGAAACACACTGCTGTATCTAATTAAAACATTACAATTTTTGCTGAAGGGAAAGGCTAAGTGAATGACCCTTGCAGGAGAGGCATTAGTCACAGCCCAGTTGATCTTGTGAGACTTATGAGACAGTGAAGACTATATCTACAAAGCTTCTTAAGTAGCAGAGTCAAAAGTTATAGGTCCTGAAAACTCATACAACTCTGTCACATAACCCTGGACATGCTTAAATGATGAGTAGCCTTATTCTCAAAGGTTTCTCATCACATCAGGACCCAAGCAATCCTGAAAGAACTTCACTAGAGCAGGACTGAGTAGCTCAATTCCTACTTTGCACCTTAATTTCAGGATAATTTAAAATGTATACAATTTATCCTGAAAATTTTAACCAGTAGCTTGCAGACATCTTTTGTATCCTGCTTCCTAAAGTGCAAAAAATGAAGACAAATTATATTTTGAAAGAAAGGCAGATATTTTTTTCACAATAAATATTTTTCCACAGGTTATTTCTGTGTACAAATGCCTTTTTTTCAGCATTATTTTATGTGTTTCTCTTTTTTTTTTGTTTGTACTGTTATGATAAAATAGCAAGTCACTGAAATATGCTTTGTTTCTCCAAATGAAATGAATCTCAGTAAATTAAAATGTGATCTAGGACGTCCTAAATGTTCAATAGTCAATTTAGGAAATGCTAACTACCTGAACTAGAGAGGTTTTAGCTCTGAAGATCAAGAACGTGGATTTTTATTGCTGATTTATAGGTATAAAATTTATATATAAATAGATCATATATATATAAAATTTATATATAAATATATCATATAAATGTGTGTATGTATGTATATATGTTACACTTACATAAAGAATTTTCATTAAATAGCATTTTCTACAATACTGTCCATTTACTGAGTAATGTGAAACTAGTGTAAGTCCAGATATTTAGAAGAACAGATTTGAGCTCATATGTTTTGTCTGAAAACTGTTAGATTCTACTTTCAGTCAATGGTAAATCAGCACAGAGGCTACAATAAGTTCCCTTAAGAATATATTCCAATGAAAAGACAGTTAAAAATTATTTAAAATCCTAATCAAACCTAAAATTATTTTTCTGAATTTAGAGCCTCTTCTCTGCTTGTTATTCAAAATTAATTAAGTTCTGTGAGTTCATAAAATGTGTTCTACCACTGCAATGCTTTTAAATAATATTAGGTCTTTGGATTAATATGCTATTGCAAGGTTTGATGTTTGTTCTTATTAAGAATTAGAGTTATAGTTTTTTTCATAATGAGATTTAATGTCAGTTTAATCAGCCTTAATTAAACTTTGGCTTATAAATAATTTTATTGAGAAGTGCAATTAAATTTTCTGAATTTTATGGCTTTTTAATTAAAATAAATTAAGCCAAATTGTGGTTAAGTGCCTGCAAACTAGCTCCAAGCTAATGTACAATGTTCTAGTCACACAATTTAAACTCTATTGGGAGCCAATGGATTAAAACTTCAGGCCATAAAAATCTAGGGGTTTAGGTACCTATTGACATTTAATCAAGTAGTTTGAAAACAAACAAACAAACAAACTAGGTCATGTTTTGATCTAATGATCATTTATGTAAAGAGATAGCTTAACAGTAGGGTAAATACAGACCTTGACCATATATATTTGACTGTTGTGTCAGCATCCTGTTTGGGATGTGTATGTAGAATTTAGAAGTTCCTCACTGAAAGTTGTTTCACATGTAAAAGCATTCACATTCGTAATAATAAGCATCACTTTCAACTTTAGCTAATTTATTCTATTTGCATGTATGTATTTGATGTGTAATTGCATTACACATTTCAATTAACGTGTCTGTCATGATTTTGTCATGTCTATGTCTGTATTATTCATCTCTCATACCTTATATAAAATAATAGGCAGTTCATTTTTAATAGATTATTTTAAGCAGTAACATTAAAAAAAAAAAGATGTTGGAGAATTAAAATAATAATTTATTTGTATTTCATGGGGCAGGGGGGCGGACAGCATGTGACTTACTAGGACCAGAGTATAATTCTGGTGTTTTAAGAATTGCACCTTTTTTTTTTTTTCTGTATTAGTTTTATTGTGTTGGTAATACTGTGTTACTTCTATTTAATTTCCTTAAGACCAGTCAGTCTTTCACCTGGCCCAGACCCAAACAAGCGATTATAGAGAGCATTAATTTGATTATTTTTTTTATATATGTTAAGAACTGAACTAAGTGGGTGTAGCAGCGGAATTATTCACTTCCTTCAATTTTGACGTTCTGACACTGAAGTCCTGTTTTGTCATTCCTCACCTGCTTCTCATCTTACTCTCACGAAGTCTATCCAAAAGATCATTATGAAAGTCATAATTATCTTTTATCTAACAGATATTGTAACTTACTTCTCCCTTCAAGACTTTTTACATTTTTTTTTGTTTTACATTATAAAATAAGATTTTTTTTTCTAGGAGGAAGGTCTTGTGCCTCCAGTCTATACCTACTTCACTTTTTTTCTTACAATTGTCTATGAAGCAAGAATATGAGAATACATTTGCAATTTCTCCACAGAGCTCAAGCACCCTAAAAGAAATATTTGGAGAAAGATACGCTGCAGAACTGTGCTTCTGTTGTGTCCTGTTAAGGTAGGGTAGGTAGTTCAGAGAGCAGTCCTTAGGACTGAGTCAACTAAATGAAACATTTTTGTTTCATTTGTATAGTTTATATGTATATGTTTTTATATAGTATATATAGTTTGTCTTTAGCTTTTTATAATTATTCCTTTATATATTATAAATTTTAATACTGTGAGATTTTAATTTCTCTCTATATTTTGCCTGTTAGCTGTATGTTAACAATCTGTTCTAAACAAGTTCAAGAAAAAAAAAGCTAAGTTCATGGTGTTGATCTTCCTCTCAGCCTTGTCATACGTAACTGACAGTCAGCATCTGTATATTGACAATATAACTGTTTATGACTGACAAGTTATTTAAGAAATACATCAGATGGTGAAAAAAAATACAAACAATATGGTATGTACATGTAAAGATTGACAATGTATTGAATGTGCTCAATTACAAATGAGTTTTTAAGAATTTCAAACAATATGCAGATCTGCCCTAGCCTTTACTAATTCTGACAATTTAAAAATAAAATATTACCATATAATCTTCATATTGTTTTCTGAATATATTAATATATGAATTACAACTATAGCTGTTTAATTCTGATCGTCTTTGGTTTGTTTTTCTCATGAGCTGTAAGAGGGCTGGCTATGGCAGATATTGACTAGTCCTATGGGTTTATTGGCCTTAACAGCTGCTTTTGTTTTCTTGCAGTATTACTGAATCTGAAATATTCTCTTATTCGCAGGAGAATATAATGGAAGTTATAAGAAATCAAGAATTTTTACTTCTACCAGCTGAGGAGCTCCACAAACTTCTTGCTAGTGATGATGTGAATGTTCCTGATGAAGAGACCATTTTCCATGCCTTAATGATGTGGGTGAAATATGATATGCAGAGGCGATGCAATGACCTGAGTATGCTACTTGCTTATATCAGATTACCACTGCTTCCACCTCAGGTATTTTTAAATTATTATTATATCAGTTATTATGAAGGCTCTGGTCAGTTTGTAATCTGCAACTGCTGAATACTCTGGGTCTTTAAAAGCAAAACTGTTCAGAATTAGAAAAAAATGAATGGCAGCCCTTCATCCAGAGTGACCTCAATAAACTTGAGGATTGGGGCAACAGATACTCAAGAATTGGAGAGTTGTGAAACTGAAGAAGAGTAACTGCAGATATCATAACATGCTGAGAAGGACAGGCAGAATAGTAAATATTCTCAGAAAAAAAAAAAAAAAAACAAACCCTTGGGATTATAACAGGCTGAGTATGACCTAACAGCATGAACAAGGAAAATTGCATATTGGTTTACATGAGGAAAAATTATTTCAGCAGGCCATATGAAGTTATTATTCCAAAAATGCCTAGTGCTGCTAAGGCTACACCTGGAATATTGTTTCCAATTTTGCACTCTACAATTTAGAAGGCATAAGAAGAAACTGGAGAAGGTTCAGTGATGGGCTACTAAGATAGTACATCAGCTACGAAAGGAGAGGCTGAGGAAGCGGACTTGTTTAGTCTGGTGAAGAGGAGGTTAAGCAATGAGCTAATATCAACTTAAGACTTATTGAAAGGAAGATCATGGTACCAAATTCTTCTTGGCAGCACTCCAAAATGTAAGAAAGGGCAAATACTCTAAGTAGTAGCATGGACAGTTCAGGCTGGACATGGATTGAGGGGGGAGGAAATCACTAGGAAAGCAATGAACCACTGCAGCAAGTTTTTCAGAGGCTAAGCAATCCTTCCTTGAAGGTTTTCCTGAATTAGCTAGACCAGGTGACCACCAAAACCAGTGTTGGCATTAGCCCTGATTTGAGTGAGAAGTTGAACTAGTTGATTGCTGGAGGTCCTTTGGAGCTCTGTTCCTATTAATGCTTCTATGATTCTGTGATGTAGGCTTCAGTTCCCCCTTTTGGTTTTGTTTTTTTGTTTTTTTTTTTTTTCAGAGAAGTACATAGTAATTTTCTTCTGCTTAGTACCATCAGATAACCATTCTTCTTTCAGTTAGTGTACTGGGTCTGGCTGGGGTGGAGTTAAGAGTTAACTTACAAGCCTGTATGGTGCAGTGCTTTGCGCTGCTTTGTGGCTAAAACAGTGTTGTTAAGGCACCAATGTTTTGGCTATTGCTGAGCAGTGCTTACATAGTATCAAGGCTTTCTCTCCTCTCTACCACACTATGCCTCCAAAAGTGAATAGGTTGGTAGTGGGCAAAGGGTTAGGAGGAGACACAGACTAGACAACTGACACCAACTGACCAAAGGGATCTTCTATACCATATGACATTATGCTTGGCAAGAAAAAGCTCAGGGAAAGGAGAAGGAGAAGGACAATTGTGGTTATGACGTTTGTCTTCCCAAGCAACTGTTACATATACTGAGACCCTATTTACCAGGATGTGGCTGAACAGCGGTCTGCCACTGGGAAGTAGTGAATTAATTGCTTTTTTTTTTTTGTGTTGCTTGCTCGTGCAGGTTTTATTTTTGCCTATTAAACTGTCTTTGGCTTGATCCATTAGTCTTCTGACTTTCCTTTTATTTTCTCCCCATCCCACAGGACAGGGGAATGAGTGAGACACAGAGTGGGTGTTTGGCTGCTGGCCAGAGTCTACCCATCACAGCCCTTTTTGCCACCTCATGTTGGGCATCAAAAAGGTCTGTTTATGGGGAAGGACACAACACTGACAGTTGGGCAGTGATGAGTAAGATCTAAATCAGCTGACACTTCAGTCTTGGTTTTTGATGGTGACTTTGGGATAATTCCATAATTGTACTACTAATAATATCAGATCATATAAATGTCTACAGGAGTTATTTCTACGTAGGAAGTCACAGACAATGTTCTCACATATCTAAATGTCTTAATGTTCATTTGAGCATACTTACTGTTCCTTGGCGATCAAATCCTAAGATGAGAGTCCAATGAATGAACAAAGGAGTCACTGACACAGCAAAAGATGTCATTGAGCTATTTCTTCTCTGTCTGAGTCCGCAAAATTTATTTCCATAAGACCAAGAAAGAAAAAAAACTACAAAAATAATTTGACAGTGGCAAATAATTTTGGTTGTGAATCCTAATATGCTATTCTGGATATTAACCTTCCAGAATGACTTGCTTGTTTGAAAGAAAGAAATCCAAGTTCAAATCTGCTTTAAAATGAGGTAAATATTAATACTGGAATCCTCAAATGACACCCTGAGGTTCTGTTATATTGGGTATATGACACTTCAAAATAAAAACAGGGAGAGACTTTGAACACCAGTTCTTGGTCACCATTACTGCTCAGTTACCTCAGTCCCTGGCTCTCATTTGAACCACTCCAGTTAGCTCTCTTCCAGACAAGTATCCTGTAGGAGATTGTAGCCCTAATCCAATTGGTGCTACTCAGTCATTTCTTACCATTTTTCCTTTACCAGTATAAGCATAGCGTACGATTCTCTGACATGCTTAAGTAATTATTCTGTTTCATCTAGTATTTTGAAGAATAAAGGAAGAAAGATGAAGGTAGGCTAAGAGTGGCAGCTCAGTACATGATCAGATACCGGTATTGTAATGTTTATGATGTACAAAAAAAAATATACTCACTCTGAAAGGAATCAAGAAAAGAATGCTAGGAAGGAGATGATTAAAACAAGAACTATCATAAATGTTGCTAAGATTTAGTCACTTAGTCTCAAACTAAGATCTCAGAGGGTTGGATTTTTTTTTTGTTTTGTTTTACTTTCCAATATAAAATGTGCTAGAAAGGAAACAGTCAAATGGGACAAAATTAAAGGCTTCTTTGTCAGAAATATGAGCTGTTTATTTGTCAACATCTATACTAATTGCGAAGCTAGCACACAGTACTGTGCCTTACTGCAGTCTTTAAAGTATTTTTTAAAACCTGCCAGGCACTTAAAAAAGGTAACTTAAACTGTTCACACAGCAGCCTCACCTCTAGCTCTTATTGTGTGGAAAGAGATCATGCAGGTTTTGTTGGTTACTGGTCCCTGCCTTAGTTCTTAGTAATAATTTTCTTTATAATTTATATTTGCAAGATCTACCACTGCAGAGTTAAACGAGGCTATTGACATCAGTCAGATGAAAGGAATACAACTATTTTGTTTGTTCTGTGAATTGCTGAAAATGGTGAAAAAAAAAATTAACCAAGATTTAAAAGTTTACTTTCTTTTTCAATAGCCTTATGTAAAATATTAGCTAATGTATGTATGTGTGTAAGGTATGTAATGGTCTCATTCTCATCTAGACTCCCTTTCTCATGAAAGGTTGGACCAGAACTTTCAAAAATCCTTTCAAACTCACCTCTTCTAGGATCCTATGATTCTATTATATATAAAGTTTTGACATTTGGAAGCTTCTAATCCCACTACAAATTCTAAATGTATGGCTCATAAATTTAGCTGCATTTTACTTCACCTAGGTATCACATACTTTGCTTGCCTCTGCACTGCCAATTGTCCACCAAAAAAGACATTGAATATTTCTCCTGGCGTAATGTCTGCTTCGAATTCTTTGTAGTAATTGTAGTGCCTGGCCTGGCCAGTGCTGACATGCTCTTGGTCACTTCCAAGTTCATCGTACCGTAATAGTTTTTCAGGGTTGCTCAGAACTGCAAAAGCATTGCCTATTGCTTTAAAAGCCTCAGTTGCTCAGGGAGCACGGTTCTTGTCCTTGTGATATTTCAGGGCCAGTTTGTGGTAGACTTTCTTCAGCTCCTCCTTGCTGGCGTCCCTCTCTACCCCAAGAATTTCATAGTAGTTGCGGCACCGCTTTATTCGCCACACGCCATCCAGCTGCTCCGCCGTGTAGGTCATTACCAACATGAGTGTTACAGCTTTTTATCCATAAAGGCAATTACTTGTATAGTTGAGTATCTATGTCCACACTCCACAGCGTCTGCTTCTGGGTTTCCTCTGGTGTCTCTGTGGCCCTAACACATAAGGATACCCTGAGACACCTCCAGCAGCACTACAGTCTGTCATATGTCCTCCTCATGAGAATGTCCTGGATACCTTAAGTTATCTGAAGTATCACAATATCCTATGTTTAGCAACTGAATTAAATCCTAGGTTTCCACTGGCTATAATAGATAAGCATCACAAATGTAAATATGTATTATTATTATCTCACATCATTGACACCCACCTATAAACTCCTAAAACAGTTCTGTTAACCTCAAACTTAATTCCATTGTGTATCTTTAAGAAAAACATCTCATAACATTTCTTTCTTCAGATTCAAGTCCAATTTTATAGAGAATGTGTTTCTTTCTAAACAGCCAGGAGGCAGGTGAACAGTGAGTAAGGTATATGAAAAAAAAAAAAATTAACAGCTTCAAAACTGTTTGTAAGGAGTTTCAGAAATAATTATTTTAGAATTATATACTCTTGTTAATTCTCTGTATTTTTTTTTGTTCAATTTAATCTGGAAATTAACCTTTCTGCACTAGCACTGTTCTATAATTGAGTACTGCATCTTATAAATGTTTGCTATAATGCTAAAAAAAAAAATTTAAAAATTGTTTCCAAATGAAACTTAACATATGACAAAGTTTCAACAGAAAATTATTGGAGCTGGAGGTGAAAAATTTACTTTTTATTACCAAAAGATGATTTTTTTTTTCCTACTGTGGTTTATACTTAAGTATAAATCAAATAAAACACTGTCATTTTCATTGCACTGAAAATTAACTGAAAAGCTCTCTGGAGAGAAACCAGGTCAAAATTAAAAGCTAATCATTGGACCTTAAAAAAAAAAAAAAAAGGATTTGGGTTCAGGTTCCTTATTTTAAGTTCACTAGAAAAGATGAAGTCATAGACTGCAAAGATTATTAACAAATTGGAAAGATTGTACTGAGATCATCTGAAAATGGAGGCTTAAATTTATAGCCTGAATTTTTATGATATCTCATTTAACTTTCAAGGTGCAATAATTCTATTGGCAATGTAGTCAGACTTTAGTAAGATATAAAAAAAAATGTAATTCAAAATTAAATAGAAATTAGAAGCCAGTCAGTATGAACATATTAAAAGAAAAGTATCATGAAGCTGAAAATAAAAGAATAGAACCTGCAATGTTGCTATAGAGTTTTAGTTTAGTTTTGCTCCTTTGATTTGCCTGAAACTATCTGTGGAACTAAAACAGTTTGTGTTTCTTCATTCAAGTCAAACTAGGAAGATTGGTGGCTTGAGCAATATAAGAAATTATTTTGCCTTATAATAAGTAAGATTTAGTTACTTACTTTCGATACACATTCCTAATATTTTCTGTGGATCTGTATAGAAAACATGTCTTAATTTCTGTTCATTTTTACTCTTAAGAGATTCAAGGAGAATTAAAATTTTGCAGGAGCCTTAAATCTTGTTAATGTTGAAGAATTTTAGATTATTTACTTGATGGGTAATGGTTTTAAAATAGAGGGAGGTAGATTTAGATTGGATATTAGAAAAAAAAAAAATTTCACGATGCGAGTTGCAGAACACTGGAACAGGTTGCCCAGAGACATGGAAGCCCCATCCCTGGAAACTTTCAAGGCCAGGCTGGATGAGGCTCTGAGCAACCTGATCTAGTTGAAGATGTCCCTGTTCCTTGCAGGGGGGTTGAGCTAGATGACCTTGAAGGTCCCTTCCAACTCTAACCATTCTATGATTCTATGATTCTATGAATTGTTTATTTACAAGCTCATCATAAATATTTTTTTCCTGTGACTTTTAATAGTATTCTTCACTGAGAGTAAGTTAACAAACAAGCAAAAAACAAATAAAAATACTGTTAAGCTGACATTTTGTTAGTTGTTCAAAAACTCTAAGAAGCTGGGTTTTGTGGCTAAAAGATACCACAGTTACCCTCAATTTTCAGCAGAATTTTAAAATGAAATTTGAATAAAAACATTTAATTCTTTTTTAAAAAGCAAATATCTGATGTCATCTGATGACTACCTTCCCTATGACGCATTTAGTGATTACCATTCCCACAGCTGAAGGAGCAAAATGGTTCATCTGAATCCTTGCTAATTCTATATTGACAAAGATCTAACCTTGTCTGCAGTTAAAGCAAAAACATTAACTTCTGGCACTTAAGACAAACAGTATAGAAAAGTTTATATCTATATCACTGAATTCTCCTTCTATTTCCTCCTTTCCCAAAACAAAATAGTTTCTTCTATACTTGTATCTCCTATTCCCTGATTCACGATGTACCTGGAAAAAAAAACAGCAATGCAATTCATCAGCATATATGAGCCTCTTCCTAGCCCTACTTTTGTTACCAGTGATGTAATCACACTTCCTAAGATAAAAGGCTTATTTCTGCTGACTGTCTGTACATAGTGTAATGTGTTTGTTAATGTTGAGTCTACAGCATGAGTCAAGACTTTGTGCAGCTTCTCTTGGGAAAAACTTTTTTTTTTTTTTTATGGAGTTCCTAAAGATTTCTTAAGAATTCTTAAGTCCAATGACAGTTGGACTGCTGAAGAAAGTTACAAGCAAGAGTCACAGAATCATAGAATCATAGAATAGTTTGGGTTCAAAGGTACCCCTAAAGGTCATCTAGTCCAACACTCCTGCAAGGAGCAGAGACATGTACAACTAAATCAGGTTACTCAGAGGCCAACATGTCCTTGAACGTTTCCAGGAATGGGGCATCTACCACCTCTCTGGGCAATCCGGTCCACTGTTCCACCACTGTCATTTCTTCCTTATGTCCAGTCTATATCTACCTTCTTTTAATTTAAAATTATTACTCCTTGTCCTATCACAACAGGCCCTGTTAAAGAGTTTCTCCCAGTCTTTCTTATAAGCCCCCTTTAGGTACTGGAAGGCCGCTATAAGGTCTCCCTGGAGCCTCCTCTTCTCCAGGCTGAGCAGCCCCAACTCTCTCAGCCTGTCCTCACAGGAGAGGTGCTCCAGCCCTCTGATCATCTTCATGCCCTTCTCTGGACCCTCTCCAATAGGTCCACATCCTTCTCATGTTGGAGGCTCCAGAGCTGGATGCAGTAGTCCAGGTGGACTCTCAGAAGATTGGAATAGAGGGGAGAATCACCTCCCTGATTGCAGCCATCCAGCCATCCAGCCAATTCCTGATTGCAGCCATCCAGCCAACTCCTTATCCACCGAGTGGTCCATCCATCACATCCATTTCTCTCCAGTTTAGAGATAAGGATGTCATATAGTACAGTGTCAAATGCTTTGCACAAGTCCAGATAGATGACATCATTTGTCAGCCACAATTTTTCTGTAGTGAAGCTGTGTTGGCTTTCACCAATCATCTCCTTAAATTCCATGTGCCTTAGCATAGTTTCCAGGAGGATCTGCTCCATGACCTTGCCAGGCACAGAGGTGAGACTGACTGGCCTGTAGTTCCCCAGGTCTTCCTTAATTCTCTTTTTAAAAATGGGGGTTATATTTCCCCTTTTCCAGTCATTGGGAATTTCACCAGACTGCCACAACTTCTCAAATACGATGGATAGTGGTTTGACAACCTCAATCTGCCAGTTCCGTCAGGACCCGTAGATGCATCTCATCAGGTCCCATGGACTTACGCACCTTCAGGCTCCTTAGATGGTCTTGAACCAGCTCTTCTGCTACAGTGGGCAGTTTTTCATTCTCCCAGTTCCTGCTTTTGCCTTCTACAACTTGGGCAATGAGTCTACAGTCCTTGCTGTTGAAGACTGAGGCAAAAAAAGTCATTGAGTAGCTCAGCCTTCTCCATGTCCCGCGTAACAGGTCTCCCATTTCCTTCCAGAGAGGCCCACGTTCTCCTTGGTCTTCCTTCTATCTGTAACGTACATAAAGAAGCTTTTCTTGTTGCCATTGATGTCCCTGTCCAGATTTAATTCTGTTAGAGCTTTAGCCTTCCTAACCTGATCCCTGCCTGCTCCAACAATCTCTCTGCATTCCTTGAGTTAGGAGTTAACACATGCTACTGAGCATCTAGAATAGCATGGCTAGTAAAGAATAAGGATGTTACGCTTTAACGTTTCTCAGCAACGATGTGCATGATAAGAAGAGCACAAATATTTACTTTCAGAAATGGTTGAGTTAAAGATAACTTTTGCTGCAAGAGTGTGTTATGTTCAGAATGGATGTTTTTTGCAACTGCTTGTAATAGTAGATTATTGATTAACTATGAAAGCTAAAAAAAAAAATAGCATAGGGTAAAGTGTAGATATTATTGCCTTTCTCTCTGCAACACTTTTAATAATATCACATTCAGAAGCTTGCAAATCACATTACTAGGATAGTCTTTGAGTATTAAATAGTCTGTGGCTCACAGCCACTGAAACTAATATAAGCATCTAAATTAGATTTCTTGCCCAGGGGCAGAAACAGTCAAGCCCTTATTAAGTAAAGTACTTAAATACCCTGCAAGTCGGTGGAGAGAAAGTGAACTGATCCACCTGGATTCTGTTCTTATTTATACAGAGATGTTGTAAGGAAACTGTAGGAAATGCTAAGCCTCTAAATTCCTTCAGAATGCACATATTACATCTAAGCATACACAATTTTAAAAGTGTATATGAATTTGCATTTAATAATGGAGTAGAAACCCTGAGTTTTAGAGTGGTTCTCACCTACTGGTGAATTGGATGCCAGGAGATTATAACTTGCATCTAAAAGGACTTGCATCTGAAGGTATGACTCAGTTTCTTATTCACCTATGTATGTGAGCTTCTCCACATCAGCTAGATTCCTGGCCTCCCACTGTAGGCAATGAAGATCTGTGCAGTTCGCAGCATACTGGAACAAACCTGTGTGCTTTTTTGAGAGTTGCCATGGATTATCATGCTGCCTGGCTCCCAGCAGATTTTCTGGAAACGTTCCCTCGTAAATCCAGTGCCATATTTACTACCCTGTGTAGATTCTTAGGCACCATGTGGCATCTCAAATGGTGCTAAATGCTTGGTTTTATGCAAATAAATTAAGCAATCACTCGATTTGAATGTCAGCCTGTATCAAAATAATATAAATTCGTGAATGTGAGGAAGTTTGACAATATTTTTAATGTAATTTTTATATTAACTTCGAGTAACTAAAAATAAATTAATTACATTAAGAATTAATAACTTTTCAGTCCATAAAAAAGGAGGTTCAGACAAGCTTCTAGGATGATCTCTGTATTCCTCTGTTATCATGTAGGAGAAATTTGGGCCTGAAATTTCACTTGCCTCTGAAATAGCAATTAGTTGATTATAGTCCGTACAGACAGAATATGCTGTCATTTCTCTACTTTTCTTGTATAGATCATGCAGTGAAGCTCACTTTTTTCTTTTTTTATAACAACTTATCTGACGGTGGAGGTATCTTGTCAGCTGATATTTTATCTGAAGAAAGATGTAATAGTTCAGTTCAGTGTGCATATACAATCTGAAAGTATCATTTTTGTGTGTTTGTTAATTCTAAAATTGTCCAAAAGTCCTGTCAGTCTTGCATTTCTTATGTAGATAAATGACAGTGTGAAAATTTTTAAATAGTGAAAAATTATAACCATTCAACACAGTTATGTATGACACTCATTTGCAAATACACTTTTCTATCAGTAAAGCTTACTAAATAGCAGTAAATATCAGTAAAGTATCAGTAAATGCTTTCGAGTTGTTATGAGATGCTGTTCAAATAAAAAATTTTGTCAACATAATGCTATAATACTATTTCTTTATGATACACACAGGTAACTTACCTGACTCTTTATTCAGTGTCTCATGATATACTGAGCATATAGTTTACTACTAAATACTTTGGGGTAAGTTAGTTCAGTGGAAGAGTGTTTCACTAGGTAAATCACTTTTGCACATGGTCATAAAATTATTGGACAATGACAATGAGGAATAGAAAATACAAACCTTGTCTGTCTTTATATTAATTCTGCATTTCCAAAGTTTCAGAGCAATGTATTGATAAACATATTCTACTTCTATTGCTCATTCTATGCAGTTCATGCTATGTGACTGTTGTAGTTTAGCCCAGCTCGGGACCAATCTACGCAGTCTCTCACTCATTCCCCCTACCCTCCGAGGGAACAGGGTTATGGTTACTTCATCACTTGTCGCTTTACGCCACTACTTTCTCCTTGGGGGAAGAACTCTTCATGTTCCTCCCCTGCTCCAATGTGTAGTCCCTCCCACAGGCTACACTCCTTCATGAATTGCTCCAGTGCAGATCATTTTTCCATGGGGTACAGTCCCTCAGGAACCAGCTGCCTCAGCATGGGCCTTCCATGGGCCACAGCCTACTTCAAGCATTCACCTGCCCTGGCACAGGGTGCTCCATGGGCTGCAGGTGGATCTCTGATCCTTCGTGGACCTCCATGGGCTGCAGGGGGACAGCCTGCTTCACCACGGTCTTCAGCATGGGCTGCAGGGGAATCTCTGCCAGGAGCAGCATTACTCCTCCCCCTCCTTCTTCACTGACCTTGGCGTCTGCAGCCATTCCTCTCACAAAAAAAATCTTCACAATCACAGGCAGACACCTCTCAGGTTCTCTTCACATCTCCTCTCCATTTTTTGTGGCCAGGCTGAGCTGAGTCAGGCCCAGATGGTCACACAGCGGGAGGCCAGAGGGTGAGGGCCACAAGATCCACAATGCTCGTGCCTCCCCTTCTCTGCCCCTACTTCTGCTTCTTGACCTCTTCTTATGTTTTTTTTTTTTTATTTTCCCCTTTCTTAAATATGTTATCACACAGGTGTTATCCCTGAACATTCTATACATTCTAATTCTTATTCCAGTTCCAATTCTGTCACCAATTGGCTTGGCCCTTGCCAGCAGCAGATCTGCCCTAGACCTGTTCGAGTCCACTGGATAAAAAGGAAACTGCTAGCAGCTTCTTGAAGAAGCTGCCACCGTAGCACTCCTCATTAGAATGCCCCCATTAGAATGTATAGAGTATGTCCATATTAAAACACATATTTATTGATATATTAGATTATATTAACTGTCCAAATCAATTATAAGCTCTGGTCATCTAAATAAGAGCCTATCTTTCCTTGACCTTCAAAACAGCCCCATTTTCAGTGCATACTTAAATGCGTAATACAGTTTTGTTTACATAAAACATTTTTTAATTACACAAATAAACTGCATCATAATAGCTTGCTTGGATCTCAGCAATCAAAATTACCATAACTTTCAGCAAAGCTCCACTGTCATTTAGGCATCTACTTGATATACTGAGACTTGCCAACATGCTTAACGCCCAGCTGTTCATAGCAATTTTAATGAAAATAGATAGTGCTAAGCACTTTTAATAGTCTACAGTGTAGTTTATGTTCCTAAACAAAGCTGCAAGTTACTGACCACTTTTAGAAATCTTGTTTTGAATACCTTTTCACCTATCCATTTCCCTTAAAACTATTCTTGTTGTGTTTTCATCTACGAGCATACAACATAACAATTACTATCAGAGTCAAACTGCATTGTATATCACGAACACTATTGTTTCACTCTCCAATAATGTATTTTGCTCATGAGTGGAAATAATAGCAAAAATCCAATGCTACTGGATTTTTAAATTATTTTCTGGAGTTTATCATATAGTAGTGGGCTCTGTTTTGATTAATGAAGGCAACAAAGAAATTGGAGAGAGAAGTTTTATCATAGGAGAAAAGCAAGATTTCTGCAGACTTCACAGTTCTATTGGGATCTAAACAAGGTAGCAAGATCTTTCAATGTGGGCCACAAATACCCCCAAACCAGAAAGACAGTCTAGTGCTGTTTTCTGCATCCTTCCTTCTCCCTTAAAATGATTATGCATAATAGAGAAACACGTAATGAGAAACATTTTTTTCCTTTTTTTTTTCTCTAGTTCTAGTTAAGCCATCAACATTTGGAGATTTTGTATATACTAGAAGAATTCTTCGTATTAGACATTTGTAACATTTATCCCTGAAATATACTATATGGAAAAAGTTTAAATAGACAGTTCCCTTTCTATGTGAGGTTTTCTTATCCATCTTTTTTTTACCAGTTTCTAAGACCTGAAGACTGTAATTGAAACAGGAGAACATTATTTAGGGAAAAGATGCTTCTTCTCTATTCCATTTCTTTGTACTTTTTCTCTTACAGGAGTTTTATGAAAATTACATCAATTTTGGTAGACTATACTTACCTACCGTTAACAGATAAATACGGTTAAAAATAAAAAACCTAATATTTTTTCAAATGTGGGCTATTATCTATTATTGACTGAATAGCATTATGTTCTATTGGTTGGCATCTGTCATGCTTTGCCTAATCTTCTATTCAATTTATAGAGTCATAGAATCATAGAATTGTTTGAGTTCTAAAGGACCTTCAAAGGTCACCTGGTCCAATCCCCTGCAAGGAGTAGGGACATCTACAACAACATCAGGGTGCAAAGAGCATCATCCAACCAGCCTTGAGTGTTTCCAGGGATGGGGCATCTGCCATGTCTCTGGGCAACCTGTTCCAGCGTTCCACCACCCTCATTGTAAAAAATTTCTTCCTTATGTCTAGTGTGAATCTGCCTCCCTATATTTTAAAACCATTGCCCCTCATCCTATCACAACAGGCCGTACTGAAGAGTTTCTCCTGTCTTTCCTGTAGTTTAAGCTTTAAAAAGTTCAAGCTTTTTTTTTTTTTTTTCAAATTTCCATTTAAGACCCCTAATTATGGAACAGTCAAATGAGTAAACCAGATGATTGTGTTGAATTTAGCTCAATTCATTCAATTTCTAGCAGACTAAGAAGGTTTTTAAGTGCTTTATTACCTAGATCATTAAAAGCAGATCACAGTTTTCTAGCTAATTTTAAACAGATTGATAATAATATAAAATCACAATTTAAATGAAACCCTATTATGCCTGATTTAAACCTTCTTAGTGAGATTAACATTTAAATTACCTGCTATCAATTTTATTTAAGTTTTTATAATGGCTGATGTCTATTCAATACCTGTAGACAAAATCAAAGATCTTGTTCATATCAAGCATCATTTTAATTCCAGAGAAGACATGGATGTATTAATTCAGGCAGAATTCAGAGTTAATTTATGCATGATCAAATGTATTGATACAGAAGTAGATCCATTTGGTATGCTGTTAATGACATTAGCTTAGTTTCTACCTATAAGCTCTAGTGTAAGTGGAAAAAAAATAAGTTTGACATCAGGCTGTTCTTGGAAAAAAAGAAACAACAAAACTATTTACAATCATTATAGAATTGTCCTGACAAACTATACTGCCCCCAAGATCAATTTACCTATGAAAAATGTAAATGACAATTGCTGATCAGTTGCCAGTTGTAGAACCTATGTTCAGCTCCCTGCATAAAGTTTTTAAAAATGGAGCATTTCAACAACAACAAAAAAGTAATTAACTTACTAGTTTGTTTATTGCATAAGTTACAAAGCTTGAAAGTAACTTCAGAAGTTTAAACATTATTAAACAATTAATCTTTATAACAAGCTTTGTATCCAACAGAAGTAGTTTTGAGATTATTTGTTTTGTAAAAGATAAGTAGCACTTTGTAGGGGACTATTTTTTTTCGCCTTCATGTTTGCAGTGTAGCATAAATAGCCTGATTTTTTTTCCAGGTGGGTATATATATATACACACACACACACATATATATATACAGTTTTAATCAGAATAACGGTGAATTACGTTGAAATCTGCAGTTACGATAGTATTTAAAGGCATTTCTGCCAGTTATCTTATAGACAGAAAATACAAAGTGTCAAACAATTTATTCCTTTCACCACGTTAGGCAACTGAAATACTTCCATTCATATACCAATACAATGATGTAGGAATAATGACTTCGTCTTATAACAGCTTTAGACAGGTAAAGAATTCTTCTAATTGGAGTTTTGTCCAAAAATGCATAGTGTTTCCTAACAGCTACAGCAGCAGAAGTGTGGCAAGACTTTGAAAGTAGATTGAGAACTTCTTTTGAAGAAAGTTTTTAAATAGTATTTTTATACTTTTCAGGAATTCATACAAACCCTTTATTTGCTTTTCATTTTAATCTGTACAAAGAACAATCATGACCTTACGTTTCAGAAGCCTTTATTATTTCCTAGTAGCTGAATTACTGTGGTCATCAACAATAACCAGCCATAACAAATCTATACATTGAAGAAGATACATAAAAGGACAATGATGGTTAATCAAATATATCTCATGAAAACTCTCATTCAATATGCAAATTTTTGGTCATTCCTTCTTCAGATTTTTGTTTCATATGGTAATGTGTTTCTCTGAGTCAAGGTTGTCAAGTGACTTCAGATACATTTTGGATCAAGAAAGAGGCTCATGGGCTTTGTTAAACAAAATGTACCATAAAACATCCACATTTCATTTCTTCACAGATCATTTAAAGGATTTTAAGCTTTTTGTTCTCCTGTTATGATTATAAATACTATTAAAATAAGGCAAATATTGTGTTCCACGTAGCAGTGGCATGTAAGTTTCTGAGGGAACAGGACTCTAGGCATTTTACAAGGAGAATGAATCTAGATATTAAGATAATTTTTAGAGAACTGGAAGTTGCTTTCTGTCTATGATAAAATTAACATGTTAGGGTATGAAATTTAATACTATTCATGGTATAGAGTTATTATCTGCTAAGTACTATTTAATAGATACTGCTAGTCTGAGAAGTTCTGGCAATAGTAGAGGTGACTATGCTAAAGTAGCACTGATATGGGTCTTCTGAGAAGCAACTGCTCTGTCAGTTTCTACATATTACAAAATCTAAAAATCTTCATTTAATCTTAGATTTTTGAACAGAGAAATCTTTATTCATGACGTATGTCATAGTCATGGAAGAACAAGCTGAATATAATATGGTTTCCAGGGAAACGTCATTACTAACTGAATTTCCTGATCAAGTGTATCCTGATTTAATAATAATAATAAAAAAATATATTATTTTGATGCAATAAAGAAAGATAACTATGGAGTAGAAAAAAACATTTAAGCAGATTATTGAGATTTAGAGAACCCTAAGAAGTCATTTAGAAGTCAGCCCCTGTGCTAAAATAAATGGATAGGAGGGACTGAATATTTTTCTCAAAATTATTTTCCCCATATCTTCACAGTTGGGAAAAGGCCTTGGAGTAGTATGTTTTACAATTATTTTTTTTTTTTTTTACTTTTAGTTTTACTTTTTCAGTTAATTAGAGGGTTTTTTGACAAAAAAAAATATGATTTGGCCATTAAGTTAGTTATTTATTTAGGAAATGAACACAGGTTTTTAAAGTTTTACTTAGAAATGTTTGGGTTTTTTTTTTTTTTTTTTTTT
>WHYT01017291.1:121992-139353 GCA_009806455.1 Tetrax tetrax
TTTTTTTTTTTTTTAGTTTCTAGCAAGACATTTGTCACAGTAGACTTGACTTAAACCTTATTTTTTAGTTTTATATTTTTCATTCTCATATCGGTATACTTTTTAAATACTGAAAGAAATATTGGACAGTCTATTGCAAATACTGTAAATAAAGGCAAAAATATTTACGGAAACATATTTTTCCTCTTAGGTAATTCTTCTTACTTTTTAAGATACGTGTCTGACATGTCTATAACTTGAAAATCTACCTACCGCCTTCATCTTCAGTTTAGTGGGAATTAAAAAAAAAAAAAGAAAAAAAGTAAAATCCATCAAAATTGTTTAGTGGCATTTTGCAAGTGGTGAAAATTACTGTGAACCTCTTTGTCTTCACTTTTGACAGTATTCATTATCTATTCATTTGATGTACATAACTATCTTAAGAAAACATCTTATTTGCATCTTACTTGCATTTTCATTCAAAATATACAATCTACCATAGCTGAGTTTAATTTTCAGAATGTGAGTGCTGATAGTCCTTGTATTTGTTTAACACATAAACAGCAAAATCTACTTAAGAAGGTATGTTTTCTTTTTTTTTTTAAAAAAAAAAAAAGGAAAATAAATGTCCAATGTGTTTATTACAGAATATCTCTCCCTGGTGTGCTTTTTGAAAAGTTTTATATAAATATGCAGACTTTGTGAGTATATACAGGTGTATGTTTATATATACTCATATATATAAGTAATATGAATTACTGAGGTATTCTTTTAAAAGTTTGAGGCTGTAACATGGTAAAATATCCCACCCTTTCTGTTGTACTCAAGTCATTCCTTAATCCAGCATGCAAATAAATTAATAGCTACAGCTTTCTGCATTTAATGATAGATCATCTTCATAATATACTTTTCTTAAGTTTCTTTTTTTTTTTTTAGTATGGACTTGATACATTTTCTTACTCACATTCAGCTATTAGAATGCAAATAAACAGTTCCATACTTAGAAACTGTTAAGGAAAGTTGGAACAACCACTAACTCCAGCTGCCCCAGCCCAGAACCCTCCTGTCCAGCCACTGGAGCCCAGCATGGTGCTCTCAGTGGTCTCTGCTCGAGCTGAGGGATGCATCTGCCATTTTCCCATTATCAGATTCAACCAGTAGCAAAGTTAAGCATATGTCCCAGAGTCAGGGACACAGATGCACACAGGACACAGATATGGCCATCACAGACAAGGCTCTGACCCAGTAGCACCCACATTCAGAACCCACACCAGACACAGGCACAAACCACCATGTCTCCTCCTCCTCTTGGGCTGGCAAAGGCAGAAGGTCACTGGTGCAGCACACACTCCACACTCCCTGGGTTCGCAAGCCCCCACACATTTGCAGACCTCCTACACACTGGCATGGCCTTTCTACACTCCTCACTCGTGCTGGTGTCCGTTCCCCCAAGCTGTTTTTGGGGAACAGCCCCAGTGCCTGGAGATTAAAGACCTCACTGGTTCCAGTAGCTGACAGCACAGACTAGGGACATCCATGGCCCCGGTTCAACTCCAGGAGCAGCCCTCGTGAAGCAGAAGCATAAATATGCTGTTATTACTTATGAAATAAGTAGATGTTCACAAAAGATGAACTGAGAAGTGAGAAATGGACTGTCCCTTTTGCAATCCTGCTCGTTCTATTGATAGCATTATATATCTGTCCTCATCCACCTTCTGTATGAGTTTCTTCTGCCTTTAGTACCAGTTTGTTTTCACATGTTTGTTTTCCATGAGGACATTGTTATGAGGACATTGTTAAATTAAAGAATCATGTAGTCATAGCCTTAAATTACCTCAGGACGATGATAAGACAAAATAAATTGTTCCTCTGACATTCCAAGCAGCTGTCTGCCTACCATTTTTATTCAGATATCTACAGCTGTGCTCTGAAATCTTGCCTGCTCTGTTGAAGTAACAGATCTGTCTCAGCCACACAATTCCAGTGTTTTCGGATATCATGCAGTGATTTTACTGAGATAGATGACTGTAATGTGATGTTTGTTAAAATATATTTTAATATTCTCTCTTATACTTTCTGGAGTCCATGTTTTCCAAAAAAACCGAACACATTTAGTTAAAAAAAAAAAAAAATAAATATGTGTGGCTATAATCCAGTGTTTTCCCAGCCATTCTCTAGCTAGCAATGGGAAATAATTATAGCATATTTTACCTTAATTGTAAAATGCATTAATAAACAAGTAATATTACATTAGCTTTGGGTCAACACTGGGTAACAATGACCATCTTTTTTTCCTTTTTTTTACAATTTTTTGGAAGATTCAACAGGAAAAGAATAATGCAAGATAAAGACAGGAACAACAACAACAACAAAAAGTATCTTTCACCAGAGTACTCACCAGAGTATCTTTCACCTAACATAGTAATGAGGTTGTCATCATGGTGGATTTTCTTGAGAGACTTAGAATAACAAAGTAAGAGTCAGGTAGGCTATGGAGACAGAATAAATGAATTTTTCTGTGTCTACACTGCAAGTGTGGATCAAAACTTACTTTTCATTTTAGATTGCTGAAATGGAACAGACAGAAGTTAGTTGTCTGTAAAAAAAAAAATCACTACTTTTTAAAACAGAAAATAAGACAACTGATTTTAGAAGCCTTAGTTTATCTATTGCAGAAATTCATACTTCAAGTCATTTTAATATATTCCAAGATTTCATTATTGGATGTAAGTTTAATAAACTGGAAAGAGAGTATGATTTTTAGTTTGTTTCACATAGTAATAAACTGAAACTGAAATGAAATGTTTCAGTTCCTAAGAAATATATGTATGTTGTGTTAGGAATGAAACATTCTGGAGAGAGATATCATAATTAATTAAATAACATTAAGTAACTTCATTAAGTTTAACATGGGGAAGTGCAAAGTCCTGCACCTGGAGAGGAACAACCCCAGGCACCAGTATATGCTGAGGGCCACCCAGCTGGAAAGCAGCTTGGCAGAAAAGGACCTGGGGTCCTTTTGTTCCCTGTACCAAAGGTCTGCATAACAAGTGTTCAGATATATGGAAATGCCAAAATTGCACCTGCAGATGTGATCCCTGGTAGCAGACATGAGAAGCAGAGGAAGCCACACAGAGCAACTACCCTCTCTGTCTCACTGTCTGCTATATGGCAGACCTTGCCTGGTGAATTTTAAAGCATCTACTACCTTCAGAGAGGGAGACGTGAGGGGATAGTTCTTCCTCATTTTTTTTTTCTTTTGGTTTCTCTTGAAGGCACCAAGAAAGATTTGCCTCAATACTCTCTGTAGAGGTGTTCTCAGTGGATTTCTGCCATGGCACGTGGCAGTGTGTGAGGAGACTTAATATACCTCCTTATTACACCATGCAGTGCATCTCTTTGGTGGCTGGAGCTTAATCAAGAATAAGTGAACAGTCTTTTCCTGTGTAGCTATCCGAAAAAGTGGTGGGCAAAATACCTCTGTTTGCAGAAGCATTGGGTGATGCGTGGCCTGTTCTGCTGAGTGAGGGATATAAAGGACATGTATTCACATATTCTGGGAATTACTGACTTAAATTCTGCTATCAGAGAGCCAAAATAATAATCAAAATAGTCTATTCTGGCTTGAAACACAACACCCAGGAGTTTAGAGGTGTAAGCTCACAGTATATTCTCTGTGCACAGCTCTAATTAAGATCATTCTTCGTCCGTTTTTCTTTGCGCAGTTTTTAATCTTTATTCCAATTGAGGCTGAAATAATCCCTCTATCCCTTCTCTTTTCAGTCACAAAAGAAAAAAAAAACAAAAACCAAAACAACTTACATCTTCTCCAGTCTGGTCAGATCTTTTTGGAAATACTTGTCAGTCCTTTGACAGATCTGACTTAATTTCAAGTCTTTAAGAAACCCCCAAAGATGGTCATGGCCTTAAGCACTCTCACATGCGTTTCATTACATCTCTTATTACAGAGAGGTTTGCAAGGATATTTAGATACCTTTAGGATGAGCATCAGTACTAATTCTCATGGGATATTTAGAGGTATTTAACTGCACCTTTGGAGAGATGTTTATTTGTATCCCATAGACTCCCAGCCACAGCAAGTTTCACCAACTCCAGCCTCTCTGAGTTGTGTTCATGTGCCAAGAGCCACAAGCCATCCAGCATGTCAGATAGTTCAAGTGATTGGTAACTGCTGTGATGATTCAGCTGCTGGAGATGGAAGAATCAAGACCTTCCCAAGAATCCCTGTGCCTCAAATAAGGCGAATAGTATCCTGGGCTGTATTAGGCAAAGTATTGCCAGCAGGTAGAGGGAAGTGATCCTTCCCCTCTACTCAGCACTGGTGAGGCTACACCTGGAGTGCTGTGTGTGTGGTCCTGGGCTCCCTAGTGTAAGAGCTGCTAGAGACTTCAATGAAGGGCTGCAGAGGTGATAAATGGACAGGAGCGTCTCTCCTGTGAAGAAAGGCTGAGAGATCTGGGACTGATTGGCCCAGAGAAGAGAAGGCTCGGGGGGTGGGGAGGGATCTCATCAATGTATATAAATATCTGAAGGGAGACTGCATAGAGGACAGAAACAGGTTCTTCTCAGTGGTGCCTCGTGACAGGACCAGAAGCAATGGGCACAAACTGAAAGACAAGGGTTTCCCTCTGAACATCAGGAAACCCTTTTTTACCACGATAGTGACTGAGCCTGTGACCCTGCCCAGAGAGACTGTGGAATCTCTGTCCTTGGCGATATTAAAAAACTCTCTAGACAAGATCCTGGACAGCTGACTGTAGGTGGCCCTCTTTGAGCATGGCAGTTGAACCAGATTACCTGCAGAGGTCTCCTCCAACCTCAACTGTTCTTTGATTCTGTAACATGTTAGCATAATTGCAGAGTAAAGATGGAGCTTAGTTAATTACTTCACCAGAGGAATATGAAATACATTGGCTAATGACTAATGAGATAATTAAATCTATAAATCACGCTAAAATTCTCTTCTCACTTTGTTCTTATAAGTATTAATATTATTAGTTGCTTCTTTTCAGTCCTGTGAATTTCAATATGTTCCAGAACATTCAGCCTCATAGGCCAATTTGCAATTACAGTACTTTGATTTGCCTGTGCATTTCTGAGTAGGAAAAAATCCAGATTGTAACACCATCTGGTAGTTTTTCAGTACTCATTTTACATCACTTAATTTCTGGCATTTTTTTTTCAGTGTAGTTAACTTCTGAAATTGCTGGTTCAGTTATGGTTTGAAATAAAGAGAAGAATTTGAAGTGATCTATTCTGAAGTCTCCATGGCTTCAAATGTAAGGGAAGAGCCAAAATCAGCACACAGAAGACAAATTTCATCATCCCACAAACTCCCCATCTTGCCATCCTGTTGTCCTGGTATTCATACCTGTTGGTACAACCTATGAGGTCACAGACAGCACAAGAGACAGCTTCCTTCACGTAAATATTTGGGAGATTATTCTTCCATGAACACCTCCGTGTCCCTCCTCATTACTTCCCTGCTGCTTTCTGGTATTAAAAAAAAAAAAAAAAAAAAAAAGGGAAACCTTGTATATGATCTACGGAAGACACCTGAATGGCAGCTGAGGGATTTAGAGAACCTCTGTACTTTAAGAAATCTTAGCTTTTTCCATATGCTAACCAACTTGTTTTCCCTGATCACCCAAGTTTAATTAATGTTTGTCACTACTAGGATTGGCTTTGGAGTAAACCAAATAGTTTCTTCCAGCACAAATTCTGGATGTTGTTCTGAAGACAGTTCACTACTGGAACCACCTGCAATAGCAGTGTGAATAAGACTTAAAAAAATTTGGCACCTCCTGCCCTGTGGAGTCCTCCAGCTCTATCTTGCACCTTCAGCCACCTCATAAATCTTCATGCCAAATTCTAGGAAATGCTCCAAAAGGCTGCAGTTTCAGGCATAAAAACATCCAAGTAAGCTTCAGTACAGCTCTCACCTTATTTTTAACACTCTGAACTGGAAAACCAAATAAACAAACACGTTTATCTCTTTGGACTACAGAAGGCACCATATAGAGTCCAATGGATACTAGGCATTAGACGGCTCCTATCCATGCAACTTAGCACCCTTTACAACAGGTTTACCTTAGAGGAAAGTATTTAAAATTGCAGCAAAAAAGAATCTCCCAGGAACTGAGTCAGCAGCTAAACATTGTGGCTGAGCATCTGTACAGCTATAATGATAAATAATGAAAGAAGGCTGGGGGGGTAATGTGAGACTGGTACTGCTGCAGTGCCAAACTGCTCAGTTCACATCTTTAAACCGAACCACGATCACAGCAGATTATTGATTTACTTATGATACATAATTACTGGCAATCAAATGAACTATGTATTTAGGATCAATATTAGTCATACAGTAGATAAACTACAATACTAGACACTCACAAGTTATTAATTAACTTCAAATTTCTGAACAACCTTCTTGAGCAAATCCCCAAATGTTCTAGTCACAGACACACACATGCACACACACAGACGCACACAGATACATGCACCTTCTCTCTCACATTTGGTGCAGGTCACCGTCACTCCCTCGCGAGAGTTGGGAGTTCCACTGGGTGTAAACTCAGCATTTGCTGCTGTCCACATGTAGAACTTTTCTTTTGATTGTTAACACCTTATTTGCACAGGGTCCTGTGGGAGCAGAACTGCTTTTAAAGAAAATGCATGTGTATTGCTGATGGGCAAAGGAAGACTAACATACTGCATTGTATAAATAATTAATAAAAGGGACTTTCATAAGTTTTAGAGTAGATAAAAACATAAAATAAAACATATTTTTTTTTCTGTTCTAAAAAGTAACACTGTAATATAAAAGAAAACACCCAATGCTAAGACATTACCTAAAATCACTGTCGAAAAGCTGTTATTTCTGAGTCTTTAAAATGTAAAGACTAGTGGAAAAAAACTTATTAGTTTTAGAAAATTCTTATCATATTGAATAACTGAATATTCCCAAAAGTTTTCTGGTATTTGTTCAAGTCATTTTCTGGCAACTTCTTATGACATTTTAATATTTTTTTCACTCAAAAAAAAAGTGACAATTGTTGTCTACAAGTTACAGATTTTTGGAGTGCTTAAAGTAAATTTGTTACAGTCTAACTAAAGAGAAGCGTAGTTAACTGCTGCCCTGTTTTCTGTATAGCTCTTTCTTTACTAAGAGATTCTCCTTGATATCTGCATCAGTAAACTATTTAGGTCACATTTGTTCCACTTCAGTAACCTTCTTCACAGTTCAAAATGTAATGTTGCAGATCACTAGATCAAGGTCATAATTTTGCACCTACTCACAGCAGCATCTCTAAATCTTGAACAAAATGGTTAGAGTACATTTCAGGAACAGCTTTACTAATAGCAAATTCAGCAGAAAGTCTTACAGGGAAAAAAAAAGTAGAAATTTTATGATGATAATGTAGAACTCCTAGCCTTCTTCATGAGTTTAAATACTGAAACAGTCTAGCTATGAGAAAAAAAATCCCTTTATGGTGGAAATGTCTACACTGAATAAAAAGGTTGTGTCTGGGGCAAGGGGGAGATGTTTAGGCATTTCTATCAACTTCTGAAGCAATTTTGTCTAGAACTAGTCAAAAGGGAAATGCAGAAGTCAGAGGTGTCCTAAGTCATATGCACTCTGCAACTTTTGGACTTTGCTTATGGTTCCCATCCCTTAACTTCTCCTCCATCTGCTAAAACTGAAAATAAAATACACAGCTGTTCTGTAGAAAAGATTGTAAAAAGCATTAATATGGGAATTGTAGGATAAATATTTTCATCAAAAGGATGATGTTTCTCCTTGCTCCAGAAAATCTTAAATTCCTTTGTTAAATAAATAAATAAATAAAAGATACGAAAGTGACATTTCTAGAATAAGTCCTGTAAGGTCAACTCTTCATAAACATTGTGGGATTCAAACCTTTCCAGCTCAAGAGCTGTCAGAAAAAAAAAAAGTCATTTTAGGATAAGGATAAGAACACTGCTAGTTGTGTCTTGTTCTATTACCTGCAACATCCTGTCTTCATATCAGCACAAAATTTATTACCTCCTTATATTATGTGCATCTTAAACTTTACATTAAAATATGTTATTTTCATGGACTGCCTACAATCTTTCTTCTCAGACCTGTGTCTCTTAATCTCTTATATATTATCCCATATCTTTTGTCTTTTAATTACATCCTTGGCTCCATTTCTTTGTATGTTTCTCTCCTCTAACTTCTGTTTCCCTCTTCAAACTGTGCTAAAAAATTACAAGTAATGTATGAGTAGTGTGAGGTGGTGCTGTTATTTTAGAGAGTGTAGATAGAGAACATCAGAGGAGGAAATAATTGTCTGAAAGTTTCTTTTTTCTTTTTCTTCTCCCCACCCCCAATATCTGGGGCCATTTCAAAGGCTGCTGTAAAAGGCAAAATATGTAGGGCAGAGCATGTAAAGAAACAGATGGGAAAAGAGGTGAAATAGCCATGTACAATATATGGTTATATAGTTTTGGGGACACTAATTATTCAAACAACAGAGATTTGCATAATTTAAAAATTACCATATGGTTGTGGGTCAGTAACTTATAAAAAATCTTTATATGCAGGCTGTGATAATTTTATTGGAGTATAATTTTAAGTAATGTTTAAACCAATGTTAAATTCAAGGCCGTATTTACTTTATAGCAGGTGTAGAACCACCAATAAGTTGAAAGTAAAATAATAGTGAAATATTAACAAGTATAATTTAAAATGTGTTGTGACTCGTACTTTAAAATTTGACGGTTATTTTAGTCACCACTCAGAGGGCAGTGTTACTTTTTCAAGAATAGCAGCTTTTCAGGACAGTAAGTTCTTCAAAGTCTTTTTAAAGCACCTTCCAAGTACTCTATGAAGTACTGGGAATAAACCATCCTTTGACCCCTCGGTACCCTGCAGAACCGTTTTGCCCCCTGCAGAACCGCTTTACCGCTCTGCAGACAGAAGAAGTAAGACCTAGTACCTCAGGGGAGGCACTGGAGCCATGCAAGGTAGCCTGACTGGCTCAAGTGATAACCACTGCTTCCAAGAAAAAGAGACGCGTGGTAGTAGTGGGTGACTCCCTCCTGAGAGGTATGGAGGCACCCATCTGCCAACCCGATGCGCTTTGTTGGGAGTTATGGTGTCTCTTGGGGGCTCGTATCAGGGATGTTGCCGAAAGAATACCTAGCCTCATATGGTCCACAGACTATTGTCCACTACTGGTGTTTCATGTAGATGCCAGCAACACAGCCGGCAGCAGCCTGAGAAACATCAAAAGGGATTTCAGGGCCCTGGGTTCTACAGTCAAAGACTCTGGGGCGCAGGTGGTATTCTTGTCAATCCTCCTGGTCGAAGGGCAGGGACCTGAAAGGGCCAGACATATCTGGCAGGTTAACTCGTGGCTCAGGGAGTGGTACTACAGCCAGGGCTTTGGGTATCTCGACCACGGGGCGTGCTTTGAGAAACCCGGGCTGCTAGGGGCCGATGGCGTGCACGTAACTGAGAAGGGGAAGAGTGTGTTTGGATGAAGACTTGATAGACTCATCTGGAGGGCTTTAAAATAATGTTGCTGGGGGAGGGGGAGCACAGTTCAGCCCACTGCTGTCAGCATGGTGGAAAGATCTCAGGTATGTGCAAATGAACCTAATCTGTGGTCCAAAAGAACTCCTGTCTCTCCAGCCAGCAAGTTGGCTTTGTTGGGGGCCCAGCTGAAGCGTCTCTATACCAATGCACGCAGCATGGTAAATAAACAGGAAGAACTGGAGATGAGTGCACACGAGCAGGGCTACGACCTTGTTGGCATCACGGAGATGTGGTGGGACGATTAGTATGACTGGAGCATCAGCATGGAGGGGTATAGGCTTTTTAGAAAGGACAGGAAGGGGAGACGAGGAGGGGGTGTTGCTCTCTACATCAGCAACCGGCAGGAGTACGTGGAACTCCGCCTGGGGATGGAGGAGGAGCTGACAGAGAGCTTATGGGTCAAGATTAGAGGACGGGGACGGATGGGGGATGTTACGGTGGGGGTCTGTTACAGGCCGCCTGGCCAGGAGGACAGAGCAGATGAGGCGCTCGATAGCCAGATAGGAGCAGCCTCACGGTCACAAGCCCTGGTCCTCATGGGGGACTTCAACCACCCTGACATCTGTTGGAGAGACAACACAGCAGGGCACAAGCAGTCCAGGAGGCTCCTGGAATGCGTAGATGATAACTTCCTCCTGCAGGCAATAGAGGAGCCGACAAGGAGGGGTGCCATGTTCGACCTCGTGCTCACCAACAGGGAGGGACTGGTGGGGGATGTGAAACTGAAGGACAGCCTTGGCTGCAGTGACCATGACGCAGTGGAGTTCAAGATCCACGGGGCAGTAAGGAAACTACACGGCAAGCTTTCTGCCCTAGGCTTCAAGAAGGCAGACTTCGGCCTCTTCAGGGACATGATGGGTAAAGTGCCATTGGAGGTGGCCCTGGAGGGAAGAGGGGCCCAGAAAAGTTGGTCCACATTCAAGGATCACCTCCTCCAAGCTCAGCAGAGGTGTATCCTGATGAAGAACAAGTCGAGCACAAAGGCCAGGAGGCCTGCGTGAATGAGCAAGGAGCTCCTGGACCAACTGAAAGTGAAGAGGAAAGCCTATAGAGGGCGGAAGCAGAGACAGGTAGCCTGGGAGGACTACAAAGAGGCTGTGCGAGTGAGCAGGAATTGGATGAGGAAGGCTAAAGCCCTGACGGAATTGAATCTGGCCAGGGATATAAAAAGCAACAACAAAAGCTTCTAGAGGTATGTAGGGGACAAAAGAAAGTCCAAGGAGAATGTAGGCCCCCTCCGGAAGAAAACCAGTGTCCTGGTTACCCAGGACATAGAGAAGGCTGATGACTTTTTTTTACCTCAGTCTTCACAGATAAGGGCTCTTGTCTCGCCACCCAAGCTGTGGAAGGCACAAGCAGGGACTGTGAGGATGAAGAACCGCCCACTGTACTTGAAGAGCAGGTTCGGGAACATTTGAGGAACTTGAAGGTGCACAAGTCCATGGGACCTGATAAGATGCATCTGCAGGTCCTCAGGGAACTGGCAGATGAAGTTGCCAAGCCACTGGCCATCATATTTGAGAAATCATGGTGGTCTGGTGAGGTCCCCGATGACTGGAAGAGAGGGAACATAACCCCCATTTTTAAAAAGGGGAACAAGGAGGACCCGGGCAACTACAGGCCGGTCAGCCTCACCTCTGTGCCTGGCAAGGTCATGGAGCAGATTCTCCTGGAACCATGCTAAGGCACATGGAGAGCAAGGAGGTGGTTGGTGACAGCCAACATGGCTTCACCAAGGGCAGATCATGCCTGACCAATTTGGTGGCCTTCTATGACAGGGTGACAGCATCGGTGGACAAGGGACGAACAACAGATATCATCTCCCTGGACTTGTATAAAGCTTGTGCACACGACATCCTTCTCTCTAAACTAGAGAGACATGGGTTTGACGGATGGACCACTCGGTGGATAAGGAGTTGGCTGGATGGCCACACTCAGAGAGTGGTGGTCAATGGCTCAATGTCCAAGTGGAGACTGGTCATGAGTGGTGTTCCTCAGGGGTCCGTGTTGGGCCCAGCCTTGTTCAACATCTTTGTCGGCGATATGGACAGTGGGATAGAGTGCACCCTCAGCAAGTTCGCCGATGACACCAAGCTGTGTGGTGCCGTCGACACGCTGGAAGGGAGGGATGCCATCCAGAGGGACCTTGGCAAGCTGGAGAGGTGGGCCCGTGCCAACCTCATGAAGTTCAACCAGGCCAAGTGCAAGGTCCTGCACCTGGGTCGTGGCAATCCCAGGCACAAATACAGGCTGGGCAGAGAATGGATCGAGAGCAGCCCTGAGGAGAAGTACTTGGGAGTGCTGGTGGACAAGAAGCTCAACGTGAGCCGGCGATGCACCCTTGCAGCCTAGAAGGCCAACGACATCCTGGGCTGCATCAAGAGGAGTGTTGCCAGCAGGTCGAGGGGGGTGATTCTGCCCCTCTACTCTGCTCTGGTGAGACCCCACCCGGAGTACTGTGTCCAGTTCTGGAGCCCCCAACATAAGAAGGACATGGACCAGTTGGAGAGGGTCCAGAGGAAGGCCACGAAGATGATCAGAGGGCTGGAGCACCTTTCCTATGAGCACAGACTGAGAGAGTTGGGGCTGTTCAGCCTGGAGAAGAGGAGGCTCCGGGGAGACCTGATAGCGGTCTTCCAATACCTCAAGGGGGCCTACAGGAAAGATGGGGACAGGCTGTTCAGTAGGGCCTGTTGTGATAGGACGAGGGGTAATGGTTTTAAAATAGAGGGAGGTGGATTTAGATTGGATGGTAGGAAAAATTTTTTTTACAATGCGAGTTGTAGAACACTGGAACAGGTTGCCGAGAGAGGTGGTAGATGCCTCATCCCTGGAAATGTTCAAGGCCAGACTGGATGAGGCTCTGAGCAACCTGATCTAGTCAGGGATGTCCCTGCTTCTTGCAGGGGGGTGTTGGACTAGATGACCTTTGAACGTCCCTTCCAACACTAACCATTCTATGATTCTATGATTGTACCTTGGTGAATGAATCTGGAGACGATACTACAATCCATATGTACAAAATATAGTCTGGTACTTTTCAGTTCTCTAAATTGAATAAGTATCCCACCTTTAAAATTATGTATTCTGAAGATATATTTTTTATATCTTATTTATTTTTAAGGGAAGTGCCGAATTGTAGTAGCACAGGAAGAGGGAGTAGGGCACAATAGCAAGCAGTAAAGGAGCTTTAGGAAGAAATATTTTATTGTCACTGTATCTGTTTCAAAAAAAAAAGGAAAATCTGCAAGAAGTACTAGTAACAAAATTATGATGAGTTATGATTACTGAAAGAAAATGTTAAGTTAGTTACTTTAGGGAACATAGTGCAGCGGTACTGCATAAAAATATCTAATTATCTGTAAGCATTTAATCTGATTCTTCACATTAACTGAAATGAATCAGAATTCTAGAGAAAACAGAAGCATTTGGACTACAGTTACTGAAATGTTATATATGTGAACCAGATTATGCCTGAAATATGACGTCTGAAAGTAGTTTTTTGAATCCTAAAACTTGTTTTCAAGGTATCTATTATAGTATCTATTATTTTATGTCAATGCTGTTTTATCTAAATTCTCATAGAAAACAAATGCAATAGAAAACTTGCCTAGGATCCATTCCCCTGTCTTGAACTGCCATAGCCTGCATTACCGAAACCTGTATGGTCTTTCCCCTTTCACTCGAGCATAAGAAGGTACTAACAACTGACACTAGAACCAGAATATGATTCACCTAAACTTTAGTATTTACAATATATATGTCTATCCGTAAACTATACATTTAGTGACAACTGTAGTCAATACAGATGGCAATAGTATAGCTGGTCTAGCTGAGACCAGCATTTACTAGGCAGGATAGCTGTACAGAATCCATTGGCAGCACTGACCAGGACTGCCCTGGGACCTTATACAATACCTCAAATTGCAGATACCTACATTTTCATGTTTGAAACCGTATTCCTCCCCACTCCTGATAGGATGAAATTAATCCATTTTAGTTATCGAAAACAGCCATGAAATTGAACAACAAAAAAAAAAGAAACTGTTTGTTCAGAGAATATTATAGCACTGTGGCTGTAATAGAATATCACCACTCTATTCTTATTGTTTAAATTAATCTTCTGCCTATCTCTGTGTGTCTTCATCCCTGCTCTACAAAAGTAGTTGTCTGTTTCTACCGTTATCTTCTTCCCACTGTCTCATCTTCACCTTACTATCTGCTTTTATCTTTTTCCTTTATTTTTTTTTCTAATTAATTTCCTCTACCTAGTTAAATCTAGTGAATAAATATATGGCTGTAGAATAAATCAATATTTGCTGCTATCACATTATTTATTTTTGTATACCTTACTTCTTTTGCTTATGTCTCGGTTTTAGTCTGTAATATATATATATAGTTGATTTTTACATTGATTTTTGCAGTGCCTAGCACTAGCACAATAGAATGTGTTTTCATATGTTTATATGTTCTTTACATACTATGGCAGCAAACATGATTAATTGATTAATAATGTAGATTTTTCTGGCCTACAGTCTGTATAAATTCTACATTTATTTGGTTTTGTTTACTTAAATAAAAAGTAATACATTTAAAACTATTTACAGTTCTAAGTGCACCATTGTTATTAGCACACTAAAATCACATCAACATTACAGTAAATTCAACAATAAGCTCTTCATTGATAATTTTGTTTTCCTGTAACTTCAACACAGTTTAGGATCTCTCTCTTTTTCTTACATGTAACTTTGAATTTATTTATTTCTGCTTCTTCTCCTTTCTGGTAATTTTTTTTTTTTCTATACTTCCAACAGTTTTCTGTGGCATCTGAGAAAATCATAACTTCCTGAACTTGTGGAACAGATGCTTAATCAAACACCATGGGGTGTCCAACAGGAGGTTACTCTTTCAAGAATGTCACCATAACATATCCCTGTTATGTATGCCTAAGTTATTTAGCCTCTGCCGTAAAAAGACTCCTATGAGACCATACATATGGATACATATATATCTATGTATGCATGTAACTGTGAAAAGTCTACAGAGAAAAAAAAAAGTTATACAGTTGGTTAGATATTTCTAGCCCCTTTATGAGCTGCAGACAAGTTAGAACAATTATGGTCTCTGTTTCAGTAATATTTCCACTTTCCTGCTTTCTTTCTGATATTATGCTAGTTTAATAAGGGACTTAATTATTTCTTCTTTTTCCAGTCATGTAGGTATTTTATCAGTTTGTAGAGAACAAGTATGGTAGTTGATATGACAGCTGAGAAAAGGATATGATTTCTACTGAAAACAAAATAAAAGAAAGCAACATATTTATTGATGAACAAGGGACTAAAATTACATCAACTTTCTACGTCAAGTAGAGAAACGGAACATCAATAAAAAATTGAAGTACATGTAAAGGTTAAATTTAATGTGACTCATAATTTACTCTTAATTACTTTCTGATTGCTTTCTGTAAAGATGGATGTCCATCATAATAACTTTGACCTGCGTCATCCTGTAATACTTATAATACCACTGCCTCCCTAAAGTCAGTGGGTGTCCCTTATTGAGAATATATATGGAAAAATATATATGGTAAAATGATGCAATACGTGCTGTATTTCATGTTTGTCTAAGTTCTTACATTGTTTTTACGCACATAACTACACTTGCAATGTGTCAGTACTGCCCCACTACTTTTTTAAGGCAAAACCTAGTCTCTCAAAAAGATCCGTTAGTTTATGCAAGACAGTGATGCTAACTAGTGGATTGAAATTGTATACCTATATTTTGATGTTGGATTTCACCTCACTGTCATTTTCCTCTCAGGCTCTACCCTGACAAAGTCTTTAAAGTGCGTCTTTAAAGTTTTTAAAGGGAGATTTTCATAGACAGATCACGCCTGTTGTCTTGGCTGTCCCATTGTCATTCATATAGCAGTCAAGATCTACAAGTTCTTGAATAGAATAGAATAGAATAGAATAGAATAGAATAGAATAGAATAGAATAGAATAGAATAGAATATTTCTGTTGGAAATGACCTACAATGATCATCTAGTCCAACTGCCTGACCCCTTCAGGGGTGACCAAAAGTTGAAGTGTGTTGTTAAGAGTGTTGTCCAAGTACCTCTTAAACACTGACAGGCATCGGTCATCGACCACCTCTCTAGGACGCCTGTTCCGGTGTTTGACCATCCTCTCGGTAAGGAAATGGTTCCTAAGATCTAGTCTGAATGTCCTCTGACGCAGCTTTGAATGGTTCCCACATGTCCTGTCACTAGGTACCAGGGAGAAGAGATCAGCACCTCCCTCTCCACTTCACCTCCTCAGAAAGCTGTAGAAAGCAATGAGGTCACCCCTCCATCTCTTTTTCTCCAAACTAGACAAGCCCAAAGTCCTTAGTCACTCCTCACAGGACATGCCTTCCAGCCTTTTCATCAGCTTTGTTGTCCTCCTCTGTACCCATTCAGGGACCTTTGCATTCTTCTTAAATGGTGGGGCCCAGAACTGCCCACAGTACTGAGGCTGAGGCCTCACAAACGTTGAATATAGTGGGATAATCACCTTTTTTTTTGACTGGCAGGTTATGCTGTGTTTGATGCACCCCAGGATACTTTAGAGTTTCTGCTTTTATTATTTTTCAGAGTGAGTAAATTAGTTCTCAGCATTTTTATGATGTCAAGATTTGTCAATGTAGTAATACTTTCTTTCTGAAGTATATGCAAACTGTAAAATATGTGATGGATGAATAATCAGTATTCCAGTATGTTACTGACTTTATATACCCCAAGAACTGGACTCTTCAGTAGCTAAACTGATTTGTCTTGTAAAGTCCTGTTAGACTTAATCAAGATTTTGCCTCTTCTCCTCTCCTAAGTGCAGAAAATACTTTTTGTTTCAAAATCAAATCAGTTGAACTAAAGAAAAATAATCTATTACTTTGTCTGAAATAATCAACCAGTTTCCTTCCTAGGAAAGGTAGAAGATTATTCTTTTTTTTTTTTTAATCTAAGGTCTCCCACTACTTCTCCATCTGTATGGGAATGAAGAACAGTTTAAACATGATAAAAAGAAGTAGCCTTAAAATGCAAACAACCGTAGTGTAATTCTCATTGTCTCCATCTAAATTTAAGAAATCCTGGTCTGTAGAGCTGTAAGATAAATCTGATTTCATGTATCCAGATCCCCTAGGTTGTAGGATTAAGTTTAGTATGATTGAAATAGGTTTGTTCTCAATAATCTCCAATTGAAGATATCTGAAAATCTCTGTTGATGATAACTTTTGGTGATTCCACCAACTTTTTGTTGAAAGATTTTTCCAGTTTAAATATTACTTTTGTAGAACTATTGTAATCCAAACAGTTTAGAACAGAACAACACTAGGACAAGACACATTTGTTTCTTTAATTACAGGGTTTTTTTAATTTTTGGTTTTTTTCCCATGACAAGTACCTAATTAGAAACAATAATCCGTATGTCGTTAATCAAATTTAATGCTGTGACTAGAATTAGGAATGTCTTAATACTCATTAAAACTATTTTGTTCGTGTTCTTATAACCTATTAAATTTACAAAGGCACATTGAAAACAGTACTAATGTCTGATCTGTGGGGTAAATTTTCCTCTCTTCAAGTTAAACAGATGACTTCACATACTTCTGTAATCCAAGGAGTACAGTAACCTAAGAGGTATTCTGATCTTGTTTGCATTGCAGTTTGGAATGTATTATATTCATGTTCCCAATGCTAAAAATCGTTTTATAGAACTGGTACCTATTGCACTTT
>WHYT01017291.1:156037-181024 GCA_009806455.1 Tetrax tetrax
TTTTTTTTTTTGTCCATATGTCAAATTTGTATGCAAAATTTATTTTAGTGTTTTCAAAATTTTTTTTTTAGTTCAGGAATCTGCCAGTTTCAGATTGTATTCAGGAACAACAACATGTTGAGACACGATTTAGCTAGGACACTTTTTAATCGAGACCATTGATTAAATTCCCCCCCCAAAACCCCATTTTTATTACAGAAAATAAGGTCTAATAGCTACTGCCTTCTGCATGACGATAAATAACAAACATCGCGTTATTAATTTTTTTTCATAATTTTCAGGGAATCATTAAGATTTCTGTGTACTGTATTTACGATATTGAAAAACATAGGTCCTCTTAAGAAAAAAACTTGGTCCCTTTTGTAAAAGAAGTCCTCATAATTTGTTTTGTAGTCTCAGCTGTCCAGTAACTGTATGAGAACTAGCAAAGCCAGACTGTTCAGAATCTGATGAAAATGAAAGTAATTCAGCAAAAGATGGATAGGATCAATTAGTCCTTCAAAGCCAGAATTATTATTTTCTACAAGTTTAAAAAGAGGTAAGAACCACTTCCACCAATTTCCAGTTTCTTTATTCAGATAAATAATAACCTGGATTACTTTAAACGTAATTCTCTTACAATAAAAGCCTCCCTTTCTGGATGTATGATTTTTTTTTTTTTTTTTCTCAGCAAATAACAACAAATCACTAGTATCATGTAGAATATATATATATTTTTTTAATGCCTTAAACTAGTTTTGTCAAACTGTTGAAGATTAGGTGCAGGAAGAAAAACTGTGAGGGCTTTGCATCCTTCCCCTTCTCTTAGCAAACAGTCCTGAAACAGATGACTGTGGGAACATAGTCACAGACCCTGCTGCAGGCTAAGCAAAATCATTTATTGTTACAGCTTCTGTGCTTATATAGATCCTCTAACGACCACCAGATGTCCTTTATCTTGTTTTCCCACCACCAGGTGTCCTTGATCTTGTTTTTCTTCTCTTGGAAAGTCTTTTGTTTCTCATTCCTATGGCTTCTGATACTCGTCGTCCCCAATATATGACAATATTATTCTTGTGTACATTTTACTTAATGCTAATAATACTTCAAGTGTCAGATGGAAATAGTTATTTTCTAATTTAGGAACAGGAAAAGCCCATTCTATATAATATATTTTAATAAAAACATTGTCTACATTCTCAGTGTAAATCTAGATAGATGTTTGTTATCTAGTGGGCATAAAACACAGAAAACAACAAAATTTTGTGCTCTGATATCACTTTAAGTGTAGGACACTTAGAGTCAACATGAAAACCTTTTTCATTAAGTCAAGATGAACTCTGATCTCCTAACACATTGTTCAGTAGCTTGACTACATAAAAGATGAAAAATCTTATCTCAAGAGACCACGCAGAAATTGGCTGCAGCATTTGGAAAAAATAAAATGAATATAGAGTTCAGTACCTTTGCTCTTTAAGGACGAAGAATTCTGCAGTGTGCTAATAGGATTGGAACTCTGACATTTCAACACAGACTACTTAAAATGAATTTAGTATTTTTTTTTCTATTAAAACAAATGACCTGGAACATTCAGAAAAGATAATAGTCTTGTTTCATCAATTGTACTGGAAAATATTTTGCTTTGTGATCTTGGTAGAATGTATCCTTTAAGATTTTGATTGCAGTATTGCCATTTGCAGTTATCATGGACTGTTCAGTAACTTCACTGCAGGTTTTTAATACACAGGTGAGATGTAGTGCACTCTGTTCTGTGTGATGAGGAGCAACAATTTTGGGACTACTCTTTAATCCATAGGTGTGATATAAAAATCACATTCTGACATCTAAGCTTTGAGACCAACCCATATAAACCAGTAATTCTTAAATATTGAGTTTCTCATATATTACATAATCTGCTCTGGAATTCTTCATATATGTCACAGTCTGCTGTAATGTAAAGGGTGTATTTATTTATTTGCTTAGGGTGGTTATTACTTTATTGCTACTACCCATGATTATTTTTTTAAACACAAGGTGCAAGCACTGCCTAATAGTGAAAGTAAATACTCCTACATTGCTTAGAACTTTTCCAGCCTGTCTTCTAAGAAAACATAATGCAAAAACCAAACTGTAGAGTTTCATGGATAGGTGGTCTGTGCACAGGTAATAGATACAGCCAACAGATGCAACAGTTTGTGCAGCAGCTTCCACAAAATGGGGGCAGAAACTCTTCTAAGAGCAGTAAATGTGGGCTCTGCAATGGTGGCTGTAGGTGGAATGTGGCCCTGGAGTAAAGAGGGCCCCAGGAGAGCATATAGATTTTTCAAGGATCACTTCCTTTAAGCTCAAAAAAAGTTCCATTTTTGATGCAGAGGAGATCCAGCAAAGGCAACAAGAGGCCTGCATGGATGGACTGAAAAATCCTGATTAAACTCAAACTGAAAAAAAGAAAGCATATAAAAGGTGGAAAATGGACAAGTGACCCAGGAGAAATAGGGAGGCACTGTCTGAACTTGTAGGGATCAGGTTAGGAAAATCAAAGCTCATTTTGAGTTGAATCTGATGAGTGACCTGAAGGGCAACAAGAAATGCATCCTCAGGTCTTTCAAAAACAAAAACAAAACAAAAAAAAAAACCAAACCAACAGCCCTAGGGAAAATGTGGACTCGCTGCTGTCTGGGACAGGAGACCTGGTGAGAAAGACCACAAAAAAAAAAAAGAAAAGCTGAGGTACTCAATGCCTTCTTTGCCCCAGTCTTTAAAGCTGGCCTCAGGAGTCTCAGGTCTCTGACCAGACGGGGAAGTCTGGAACAAGGAAGACTTATCCTCAGTGTGTGTGTGGGGGATCAAGTTAAGGAACAGTTAAGCAAGCTGAGTATGTACAAGTCCATGGAACCTGACAACATGCACCCACAAGTGCTGAAGGAACTGACTGATATCATTGTGAGGCCACTCTCATTTATCTTTAAAAGGTCATGGTGATCAGGAGAGGTTCCTGAGGACTGGAAGAAAGCAAATGCCACCTGTATCTTCAAAAAGGGCAAGAAGAGTCTCAAAAGACACAGATCAATCAGCCTCATTATAAGCCCTGAGAAGGTGATGAAGTAAATAGCACTAGAACAGTTTCAGTCCATATTAAGGATAAGAAGTTGATTGGGAATAGTCCACATGAATTTATGAAAGAAAAATAATTTCTGACCAACCTGAGTAGCTGAACTGCCAGGGTCAAAGAGCTGTAATCGACAGCACAAAGTCCAGATGAAAGCCACTAGTGATATTTACCAGGGGCTAGTGTGTTGATCACCTTCATTAATGACCTAGGCAGCGAGACAAGGCACTTCTCTGTGATGACTTTTTTTTTTTTTTTACAAAAAAGTGTCTAAAATAATTAGGATGGCTTAATTTACAGCAGGAAAAAAGACAAGAATATAACTCAAATATGAAAGGACATGACAGAGTGTATGAAATAGTGAATGAGATAAGAAGAGTAAATTGAGGACAACCATATATGTCCTAATGAAACAGCAAATAAGCTATTTGAGGAAGTAAAAGGTGGAGACTTCAAAACTGATGAGGTGTGGTTTGGCATTCATCATAGTTTCACTGTGAAATTCACTGCATAATAATACAACTGCTTACATGTGAAGGTGAGAGAAGATATGTAGACACTGATTATATACACGTCTGTGTGTATAGAAACATTCACACACCTGAACTTTCTTTGAATATGATTAACTTTTTTTTACACCAACAAGGATTTTATATTGTGTTTAACTTTGCATTAAGTGAGGAGTGTGTGTATACATATATATATATATATATATGAAAAGCTAGAGTACAGTGTTGTTATAACAAATAATAGCAAATACTTTTGTGACAATGCGAACCTATTTGTTCAGGATTTAAGACTATTTATAGCTATTAGATATTAAGGTAAAACAACACAAAACAAAACAAAACCCCAACAAACCAAAAATACCCACCCAAAACAAACAAACAAACAAAAAAACCCAACCCACACAACTACAGCATAAGATCTCCTGATTTTTTCTGTGCAAACACGGACACTTCTTCCCACATGTTTGCTACTGGTTACATTCTGAGAGAAGATATTGAGCTATACAAGTAATTAGTTCAATTTCATATCCACTTTAATATTCTGGAAAAATTATAGCTGAAACATGTAATTGAATAAAAAGCATTTAGAACCAAGAGTCTTCATACCAGAAGAAACTGGAAATGAGTTCACAGAAGGTTCTACAGAAAAAAAAACACAAACAAAAAACAAAGGTCAGACTTTATAAGAAGGAAAATTTCAGTAAGGATCAGTAAGGGTTTTTTTTAAATTCTTTTTTTAAAAAAAAAAAAAAAAAAAAACAAGCTAAACAACCAAAACCAACACCCAAAGTTCAGGAACACTTTCTGTGAACACAGAGATGAAACTAGTTCAAACTCATTGATAAATATAGTTTTTAATGTCACCTTAAGCATTGAATTAATGACTTTTCTGAAATAGAACAACACACAGTTCTACATAGAAAGTGGAAACTACATTGTTTTAAATGAAAAATACACTTTTCTACTAGAAAATAATAAAATTATTCTCTGCAACTTTAATGATCTACTGTTTTCTGACATTTTGATGAGTTTGAATCATGTGAAATGGAGTGGAAAAAGAAACACTGACTTAGGAAAAGGATTTGATTTAGCCTGAGATTTTCAGAAAGATTCTCATTTGAGATCACAGATTCATAGAATGGAATTACTGAGCTCACTATATTGTAAGAAATGGTGCTTAGCTTACCACTTACCTTCCAGAGCCTTCTAAACTTAACTAAAGATACTATGAGATAGAGAATTCATCACTTCATTTGAATAGGTGATTAAAAAACCTCGTAGTTAAAATTTTGTTTTCTATTTCTGTTTTTCCGTGCTTTACATTTTGCTTTCTTTTACTTCACTAGATAAAAGAATCCTTCTATATCCAACATTATTTTTCCTGTTGTACCCATTCTCTTATTATTTCTTTTTTTTTAATAAGATAAATTGATAAAGCAGCTTAAATTTTTCATTGTAAGTGACTTGCCTGAGCATTTCAATGTTTTTTTTTTTTGATTTTGTGCCAGTCCACCAAGCTTCCCACTAGTGAAAAATTATATATTTTATTCTACATAATTGACAAAAATGCTGAAAACATCAGATGTCTTTCCCTTCACTGTGGAATCCTGGTAGAAGCAATTCCATTCAGTGAAATCTCCCTCAGGTTTACAATAATTTGAGATTCATCAGGTATCGAGTCCATAATTTGTTTATCATGTGCTTTACTGATATTCTAAAGAACTAATTCATGATCAGAATGTTATGAGATACTAAGTTAAACAGTATACAGAAATCTAAGACTATCACATAATTGTCAGGTTTTCCTATGAAGCAAACAATCTTTGCAAGTAATGAAGTTAAGTTTGTTTGACAAGGCCTTTTCATAAAGCCATTTGTAGTGGCATTAACTTTAGTCCTCTTTGTTAATCCTTAATTAATCAAATCTCAAATTCTCTTGAATATGCAAGCTCATTTGTTAGCTATGTTTTGGAAAAACTAATTTTTTTTTTTACTATTGCTAGAGAAAGCATACTTTTATCTTCTCTCACTCTCTCCTCCATTTTAGGAGTTACAGTGCTTGAAGGGCCTATTTATGCAGTGGGAGGACATGATGGTTGGAGTTATTTGAATACAGTTGAGAGGTGGGACCCTCAAAGTCAGCAGTGGACATTTGTGGCAAGTATGTCAATTGCCAGGAGTACTGTTGGAGTAGCAGCATTAAATGGCAAGTGAGTAGGGTATTCTTATATGGTTGAAACACATTTCTTAGAGACACGAATAACTGTGACACACAGTAGTAAATAACTGTTAGTATATTGTAATGGAACATGTCTTTTAAAATAAATGTAGACACAGTTGTGCACACCCTCCTATATCTCATGGCTCTTAAATTTATTTGAAATAAGTAATTTAAATAAGCAATCTGTATGTTTTCTGTATATTTTTTTGTTTAACATTTATATCAATTGCTTAAGAATACAGACCTGAAATTTCAGTGTGTATGGTATAAATCAATTCAGGACAAATTGTCAGTTGACTCATCTGACATTTTATATTGTATATGTCAGTTCTCGTTGAGCAACTGAGTTTATCTATCTAATACAGTCATAAGATTTTTTTATACATGCAATTTGTACCTTGTTTCAGCCAAACCTTCTTTGTCTGAAGACAACTACATTCACATAGGAAATAAACAGAAATTTTATTCTCATCAAACCAGTCAGACTGCATTAAACCTACAATTCTAATTGTGTTCTGTTTCCTGGTTTCTCTTTTATAACTTTCAATTTTTAATATGGACATTATTTAAACTACTGTTATAGTAATGTGATACTATGTATTACTTGTTGCTTTTACTTGTAAAGTACTTGCTTTTAGCTATGTGGCTAAAAAAAAGAAGATAGTGTGATGTATAACAATTTAGAGGTAGGAGAGGAATTCATCACACCTAACTTCAAATATTTTTTTGTAGACATCTACAACTGAGCCAATCGTCCTAAGTTTGTCTTTTGGTCAATGGGGAAAAAAAAAAAAGATGTAATTTTAGGATATCATTTGTCTTACTTATTTTAGACATTTATGTTAGAACAGCATGAACTGTGCTATGAAAATGCCTATTTTTCTCTACTAACTATATAGGAAACCTGAGGACTCTGTCTCAGATTCTGAGTTCTATGTTTTTGATATATTAAGGAGGGTGAGATAAATCCCAGTGTAGACAACTGAACATAAATAAAGGGCAGTCAGTAAAGAATCTCTTGGGAACAGTGGGAAAAATGGACAAAGGCAAATTTCTGGAATATTCTTTTCCTCATACTTTATTGCTATTGAACAGTAAGGAAGAAAGGATGAGAAACATCTGCACACGTGGGATGCAATGAGAGATTAAATATTGAGGACATTAAAAAAATAGTTAATAAAAGCTAGGATTAAAAGTATTATATATATATATATAAGGACTTATAAAGGCTATTGGGTTTCATGGTAGACTATGATATTGCATAATTCAACAACCCACTAAATTTTGCTCACTCAGTTTCTTATAGTTGCAAATCACTCAATTTTGATTCTACAGTTGGATAAAATCTCAAAAATCCTTTGTGTTAGTTGTGCTTGTCACACCTAAGATACAGGCTTGAAATAAGTAGGCTGGGGTTGTCAGACTATTTCCACTGACTGTAAGAGTCACTGAAGATAAAAGTCAAACAAGGACCTTAATTTAGCCCACAAACAACTATATTACAAGACCTATAGGAAATTGCATATCTTTCTGTAGTAGCAGCATAAAGCCTGACAGAGTACCCATAATTCCATAATTATGCAAATACACAGATATTTTTAAAAAATTGAATCTCAAATTAATTAAAACTACAAACTTTAGAAGTGTTAATGAATTTTATTACAGTTGTGCCCTATTTGCAGAGTAACTCTGGATTAAAAAGGCTTTATTGGATGCATTCATTATTAATATTATATTATTTGATTCATGGTATCTTATACTCAGATGATTTACTTCTCATCTATGACATTAGGAGTTAGTTTTATGTTGTGAAATCATCTGCAAAACCACTGAAGCTTAATTGTCATCAATATAGGTCTAAAATTATGAAGACCTGTATATGATTATGTGTATACATTCCAGGTATGTTTCTTTTGCACAATGGAACATTTATTTAATGGTTCTCAGTTAATAAATGCTCAATTGAATTTTACATGACTTATGTAGAACACTTTTAAATGAAAAGAGATATTATCTAAGTCTCAGAAAGGTGGGATGGACACTACAGAAAACTGAAAAGCAGTCATCTCACTGAAGCAAATAGCAATTACACTACTGATTTTATTTTTTTTTTATTTGAATAATCATCTTTAAAAAAACATCTCATATGCCAAGAGCCAAAACTTTAAAACATATGTAAGGACCAAACCTTTCGACCTTGTGGTGCTATTCTTTCACACTGCTGTACCAAACAACTGACATACGCTGCATGGCTCATCTGAGTTTTTAGTTTTGATATAGGCAAACAGTTATGGATTTTTTTAAAAAAAAATAAATTCTAGGAATATTAAAAATGGATGTCTCAATGAGAAACAAGATGTTGGCTTTAACAGTCAGCAAAGGAGAAACTGTTTTAGTCTGGAAGTTCTGAGCAGTCTTTTCCTGATTATTCCTTATGTTTCTTTTCTTTTGCACAGAATTAATAAATAAAGTGCAGCAGGGTTAGACTATCTTTGAACACGAGGGAGTTAGAAACTATTTTATGTGTATGTCTCTCACACTGCTTTGGGCACTTTACATAAAAGAGATACTGTATGCTAAATATCTCAAATGTGAGCTTCTTAAATACTTGAAAGAATATAATATCTTCTTTTGTGTTTTAATGCTGGAAACTATTCCATTTGCGATCTTTCATATCTCTCAGGTCTGCCTCATTGATTTTCCAGTTAAATACATTTTAAGCAGAAAAAAAATTGATACATTTTACCATAAAATTACATGAAAATTGTATTTTTCTATAAGTTTATGGTGGAAATAAAAAATAAAACCTTTTAGATTCTCCTCTGAGATTATTATTTGTAACTTCTTATTAGTTCTTAATTTATTGAATCTTACTTATGTTTTTGAAGCTCACTTGTATAGTCTGTGCAAATAATCAATTATTTTGCTACCTAAACAAATGGAAAGCAATACTATCTGAATTTGGCAGAACAGGACACACAGAAATGTATGTTACTTCATGGAAATACGTTTTAAAATTTAAACTGGAAATACTACAGTAGATCGAATTTTTTCCTAAAACCTGAAAAGGATTGTGTCAATATGTGCATCTGTCATAGTTTAGCCCCACTTGAGACCAAGCTATGCAGTTTTTCACTCACTGTCTCCACCTTCCAAGAGAATGGAGGAGAGAAAATATAACAAAAAAGCTCAAGGGTTGAAATAAGGACGGGGAGAGATCATTAAAGTTACTGTTATGAGCAAAACAGACTCAACTTGGGGAAAACTATTTATTTCTTATTAAAACCAAAACAGAATAATGAGGACGAGAACAAAAAAAACCCCAAACAAACAATAAAAAAACCCAACTTCCTCCCCTTAGAGATAATGTTCAATTATCTCTACCTCCTTCCCCTGAATGGCACAGAGGGGAAGAAGGAACAGGGTTTATGGTCAGTTCATCACATGTCACTTTCCACCTATCCTTCCTCCTTGCGGGAAGAACTCCTCACATTGCTCTTCTGCTCCAGCGTAGGGTGCCACCCACGGGCTACAGTCCTTTGTGAACTGCTCTAGCGTGGGTCCTTTTCCACGGGAGTGCACTCCCAAGGGAGTGCAGTCCCTTGGGAACAGGCTTGCCCAGCGTGGGCCCTCCACAGGCCGCAGCCTCCTTCAGGCATCCACAGGCTGCAGGTGGATCTCTGCTCCTCCTTGGACCTCCATGGGCTGCAGGGGACAGCCTGCTTCAACATGGTCTTCACCATAGGCTGCAGGGAAATCTTGCCAGGAGCAACTTTATTCCTCCTCCTCCTTCTTCACTGACCTTGGCATCTGCAGCTGTTCCTTTCACAAGAAATTTTTCACAATTTCAAGCAGACACCTCTGAGGTTCTCTTCACATCTGCTCTCTTCACTTCTTGCAGCCGAGCCAGGCCAAGTTGGCCCCAGACAGCTACCTGGTGGGAGTCCAGAGGGTGAGGGCCGCAAGGCCAACAAGGCTCATGCCTCCTCTTCTCTGCCCCAACTTCTGCTTCTTCACGTCTTCCTTTTTTTTAAAAATAAAAAATAAAAAATTACCCTTCTTAAATACATTATCACAGAGGCTTTGTCACTGAAAATGGCAGTTGTGAATATTGAAGTTTATTATTGAAGTTTAACTGAAAGCGCAAAGTTTGAATAGGAAGTACCGTGATTATCAAGAATGCCTGTCATACCAAAGAAAAGCAACAGAAGTATTACAGCTGGCAAAGGAACAGATGGATGCAAATAGACAAAATTCAGATGGGAAAGTAGAGACAGAATAAAAATTATCGCGAAACAGCAAGAGGGTGTACACAAAACTCTCATCAAGCTCTAAATGCATGTTTGTTGGTTCATAGAAGGAGTAGTATTATCTGTTTTCATGCAACATCAAAGATTGGAATCCAAGAATTTTCCTTTTCAGTAACATGCCTTTGTTTTCCCAAATCAACAATTGGTGTTGCGTAGCAGTAACGATCTTTGGAGAGTTCATCTCCTTCATCTTCATACTTTTCTTATAGTGAAACAGCAATGGAAGTTTGTATGATGTTCACCTTAGTATGTGTGTGTATATATATATATATATATTATTTATTTATTTATTTTCTAACTTGATGCCTTTATCAACTTTTAACATACTTCAGTAGCTACTGTAGGACTTTCCATGACTGTAGAGTTTTATGGGATGAAACATGGTCAGTACTTCCTCCGGATCTGGAAACAGCACCTTTTCTGCCTTGTTACTATTAACAACATGTTGCATAGATTGGAAGAGAAAGAGCACATGAACTCTCTCGCATAAGGAACAGATATAGGTGTTAAAACATTAATCATGAAATGGAGACTTACACTAAGAAGTTTAAACAAACAATCCAATAAATACTATTGTAGTGAAAATTGTTCAGTAGCTTAAAATACAGTTGTATCCAAGACTAGAGTAGCTATTTATTAGCTTTCTATTAACAAATCTTTCATATGTAAAGCATGCATTCACAAAGGACTTGGAAACTTTATACTATTTTTTTCAAGTAATTTTATTTCAGAATAAATTTTATTCTAATGGAGAAACTGTAAATAAAAATGGAATTAAGTTTACAGACTTTTCTCTGGAAACTCTCTGTATGATACAGATTTATGTTATTCCAAATAATTATGTAACATAACCATAAATGAATGTTTTCTAGATTTTTTCCTATTTTATGGCACATAAATTATATTATAAAAAAATATTCTTGAACTTTTACTTGTATGTTGAAAATTATCAGCACTCTGTTTTGGTTTTTTTTATGTAACTATAGCTTTCATGGCAAAAAGACTAGCCCTTTACATTTATTCTCTTTAACAAATATCAGTGAAGCTCTGATACAGAAGGAAAAAAAACTCACCTGTTAATAGACTGACTTTAAATGGTAGACATCATAGCAGTACATTGAATCAAGCATAAAATATAACTGGGAAGCAGTTCATTCACATAGTAACATTTTGTGGAACCAATGAGAAGGGAGTTCTGCCCTTTATTTATTGCCACATCCTCAAAAACATGCTTTAAAGGACTTGATATCCTGCTGGTCAAGTGTGGTGTCCTGCACAGGCTGCAATGCGGATACCTGCTCTGTTGCCATGGAGTACCATCTTCTCAACTTTAGTGTTCCCTCTGCTGTTTCTCACTCTCTTTTTCGCCCTGCTCGCTCTGTCTGTGTGCCTTTTTTTGCCTTTTCTTAAATATGTTCCACCCCCCGGCCCCCGAGGTGCCCCCATCTCCGCTGCTGGGCTCAGCCATGCCGTGCGGTGGATCAGTTGGAGCCAGCTGGAAGCAGCTGTGTCCTACATGGGGCAGCCCCAGCTTCTCCTCACAGGCTGACCTGCAGCCACCCCATTGCCATCACCTGGGAACTCACAGGCAGTACAATTGCAATATTGATTTTTGCACACTTAATAATGAAATAATTGCCACATACTGAATATCTTTGTGTTGAGTTAGGAGATCAGTTTTCCTATCAAATGTTGTCTAAGTGAAGTTTGTAAAAGAAAGGATTATTAGAAACCAGTAAGGAAGCCATTTAAATTAAGCAAAGGTGAAAGATGAAGAATGGGGATGGGTTTGAAGTACCCAAGCAGCAAGTCTGTCCTGGGGCAAATGACAAACTCTGTCGAGGGTTCACTTTTTTTTTAATAGCAGTTTTGAAAAAGGCTAAGTTGAACACTTTTTAAACTTTTGAACTTCCAGGATGTCGATGTCAAAGCTCTGTCTGTGGTTCTTCTTTCTTAGGTTTGGTACCAAACACTCAAACACTCTTAAGAATGCGTCACAATTTATAATCTCAAATAAAAAGGTCAAAATTATGACTGGTGATCTTTTTTAAGCAGGAAAATGCAATACCAATACTAAGGGCAAGATGGTTAAACTGACCCAGAGATATGTTCTTTTATAGGAATAAAGCCCTAAGTACGGTTCCTCTTAATCAAATCCAACACCTTTAACACTGGAGTTTTTTGGAAAGCCTAATATTTCTCCATCAATTATGTTTCCTTCCTTTTCCTGTTTGTCTCAGACACTGATATTTAAATATATTCCCTTGTCAGATTTTTATTGAAAGACAGTCCAACATAAAAATGTGATTTTGTAGTTATGTCCTTTATGAAATTATTTATTATAAATTGATAATGTCAGATTTTGTCTGTTGCTTGATAGTAGCAAATAGAATTTAGAATGGCTTCCATATTCTATTAATTCTACTTAAACATTCATAGAACTAGAGCATGCTAATGATTTTTTAAAAATATATATGTATATAATTATTAACTATTTCATCCCTTCACACCCATGCAAATTCATGTTTTCAGTTTCATTTGTTAGGTGGAGAGACTTTAATAATCGCTAGCTTTATTTTTTAAAAATTGTTTTATTTATTTATATTCAGTTACATTGATTTAGTTCCACCAGTTTTGCAATAGTTGGATTTATTTAGTAATAGATTTCCATAAATTGGATTATTGTCTTAGTAGTACTTTTCCAGCTATTCTCTTTTTCATTTTGAAGGGGAAGCACAGAGAGCTGGCCAATACAGATGTTGGTGTATGTGCTGGGGAATGTTTTGTTTTCAGGTCATTTAACTGAGACAAAGCTGGAATGAAACTTGTGTTATTTAGATCAATATTGTACCTGTGGTAAATAGCAATTGCTTTGGTTTAATATGTCCCTTAAGACTATTATGCATTATTACAAAATGAACATCAGAAAATTTACCTTGCTGAACCTTCATTTTCAAGAAAATAGCAAAATTCAAGCCAAATTAGTGCATGCACAGGAAAGGTTCTCAAAATTGTTTTGTAGTTAGTCACTCACAGGAATGTATTCGCTGTGTACTGACCTCAGAGAGGCATAGGTTAATAATTCCACAAAGTCCTTAATAGCAGTTTGGTGTTCAGCGCAAGAGAATTAGCAATATATTACATTCATATAACCACCTACAAAACTTGATTGCGTGGCTGATTACAGCCTCCTCCAGGAGTTCTGCTTCTTTGCTTTTCATGCATCATATAATAAACTATCTGTGGCATTTTCTCTTAGCAGAATCATTAAAGCTCATTACTAATTCAGTACTCTGGTCTGATCTTTTGTACTTTTGCCCATAAATTCATATTTCCTATGTGGGGGTCCCATGCAGCTCAGTGAATGTGCAATTCAATTCAATATGCATCATATTCTCTCTTTTTTCAAGCAAGATTTAACTTGGTATTTTACATCCAGCCTGTGAAATAGGAGTTTCCGCATAGACTTATTTCGTACGTGGTTAGGCTAGCCTTAAAAAGAGCTAGAATACGTACAAGTTAGGTAAATATATGTGACTCAGAAGAGGAAATGAGAAATCATGAAATTTTACAGTGAAACCAATAATCTTCCTAGAGTTTAAGGCAGACATGCGTACAGCTGGAATGCACTCAAGTGATTGCTAGGAAACATGGCAGATCCTAAAGACATTTTTTCATTGCAGAGTGGAAACTTGGTGAGCCTATTTTCTCTTGGTATGCTAAGGTCAGGCTCCTGGACACTTAGGCCACATTTCTATTTGCATGTTTACTGCACATCTACATCTTTTTAATGTGTACACCCTACCATGCACTTCTCTTCATCCATCACCCACACAGACAAGATTTTTGGACTACATGACTAGTATGCAGCTAGCATGTCTGTCATTTGCTGTAAGGTCTGCCATTCAGTTTTTGTAGTAAGAAACATTTTGTCTTTAATAGTTCTTTTTTTTCTTTTCTGTAAATTTTGTGATGAACAACAAATTCTCCATAGTTAATGAACATAACGTAATATGGTACCCATCAGTTTAGGCATGTAAGGGTACTTCGGGCCAAGCAGACATGAGTTTACTTAGCCCTAATACCTGATAGGAAAAAGGCGGTCGGGTCACTCCATCTAACTTAAGCTTTTAAATGTAACATATGTACCAATCTAGACAGCGGGAGGCAGTGTGGATAATGCCTAGAAAGATTAACAGCCATTTTTTCAATTGTGCAGCTTCCACAATTAAGCACAGACTTTTAAAAAGCATTCAACAATCACTGTCTTTTCTGTCATGGTCAAAAGTGCAGAAGATACTAGCATCTCACATTCTGGATTGTTTGGAAAGTCTGGCTTTTGGTTATTATCTTTAGTGGGAGATTAAATATGATAATCCCAGCCTGTCTCAAAGAGTACTTAGTGTTACCTTGTTTAATGCAGTTGGAGAAGTCTAGAGATACTCCACTGACCAAATGTAGGCATTTACTTGAATTATATACACATATGTATGCACACATGTATTCATGTGTGTGAATATACATGTGTATACACATACTTTCTCATTTCCACATATATGTAAATCTGGAAGGATATTTAAACATCTAAATCTTACTGAAATTGAAGAAAGCTAAATATCTAAGTTGATACACAACTAAATATCTTTATGGGCAACAGTCATTAGAGCAGCTAGCAAATATCTGCTATACTCAGCAGAACAGAATACCATGCCATCTCCATTGTTAGCTGATATTCCTGTTTTTCTAATTTGAAACTTGATTAGCTTCTTAATAACTAATATTGGAGGAAAATGAAATGTCTTTTGACTCCATAGACCAACTTCAACTGAATCTTTCATTATTGGTTGAATTCAATGAATTGAGAAGGATTTGTTCATTGTGAAGGTCACAGACTAAATGATCTAAGACTTTTTTCCAAGTCATACATATAATTGCAATGCATTGATAATTTTCATACTTCAGTAAAACCTAGGGAACTGGCTCAATATTGTTAAATACATGAAGTATTAATATGCTGTAATTGTGATTTTTTAAAGCTGAAGTAACACTTCAAAATTTCATGCCAAGCTAACAAGATAAGAAAGTATGACTGAAACAATTATATTTCCCATCAGAGCAGTATTTTCATGCCTTTTTCTTTACTTGAGGGTTTCTTTGCTCGTGCTTTATTGATGATTCAGTTATTCTTTTACTAACCCATTTGAAATAAGAAAAATACTGTACTTGGCATACATAATTACGGTCATGTAAAGAGAGAAAATATGTTTCATACTGCATGCTTTCTGCCCACAATATTCTCATTAACTACAAACAAATACTTTAAAATCACCATTTTATGAATTACAAGAATATTTTGCCTAATACTGAAATACAGCAGTGTTTTTCCTTGTAAAAAAATTCGTACTTTCACTTGTCTGTTTCCATAACAGATCTTACATTATCTACCCAACTAGAGAGTCAAAGAAAAATGTACTTAGGATTATATTAATTACTTTTTTATTAGTACACTTTATAAATGCAACTAATTTTCTAAAACCCTTTTGCAATAGGAAGAATGACAAACATATTTCAAAGACTCACAAGTTATCAGCCTTAGTATTTTTTCAGAGAAAATTTTTAAATCTTGTCTCTCTTCTTACTATATTTTGATATAAATATACCTTGACTTATAAATTAGTTTATACCATAATTTAAATGCTGTAGAAGTTATTTCAGGGTTTTTTTTATGACAGTTTTGACACTGCTGATGTTTTATAAATGTGCTGTTTATTAACTGCTGCTTTTGTTCAAACTCTTTTCTCAAGAAGGCAATAATTCTGCCTCCTGCTATAGAGAAAAAAGGAACAGGTGGAAAATATTCTTCCCTAACAGTAGAAACTACAAAAAAAAAAAAAAGGTGTGGATATTTTTTACTATTTTAGGAAAAATTATGCAAGAAATGGATACTGAGACAGAAAAAAAAAATGGAAGAGCTGTATGGTCTAAAATTATTAAACTCACAAAGAAGCTGAATATAATAAAATTACCTCAGCCTAACACAAAGTAATTCTGTGACTTCAATAGCATTTTCTTCTTTAATGACAGATTCACTATGGGTTTTTTTTAATAAATAAGAGAACAAATAAAGGGCCTTAAGCTCATGCTATAGTAAATTATTAATTTACAAAGACTATTTTCCCTTAGCTATCTTACAGCCTGATAGCCAAGAATATTTTTAACTTGTAGAGTCTGCATTCAATCACTGACCTTGCAGATATAAAGTAGCCCATATAACTTTGATTATTTACTTGAAACAGGTTCTTTCTTTTACGAAACTATACTTTCTAGTGTAGGAAGTAGAACTTTGCTGTAACAATATTATCCATGTGAATAGTGTTTTTCTCTCAATATTTTCTATCAGCAGCTACTATTTCTTTAATTGCAGGCACTTACTTTATGACTTTTTTTTTTCTTAACTTTTTTTTTTAATCTGACTGTGTGTATTTTTAATTTACTTCATACTGCATTACTGCATTAAATACACGACATACCATTCCAAGTTTACACACAGATATAAGACTTCACTAATGCTTTCCTTTCAGAAGAATTATAATTTTTTTTCAAATCTTGCAAGAGACCCACTGTTCATTGGCATAACCAAGGCAGCATGGATAGATATCTTTCCTCTCCTACAGTCTGATTCCTAGATCACATTGAGCAATGCTGAAGCCCAGCACAGATGAAAATTATTACCTTCCCCTCACTTCTACCAGACAGATATCCTTTGTGCCACAGTAATTCTCTGTTGCTCTTTCAGGCATACTGAAAAGGCAGAAAAGGGTACAAAGGGGCCTAAGCAAAAAAACTGGATAAGGTCTTTGATATTCACAGTGAAAGAATTTTGAAAGGCAAAACCTTGTTAGGAAATGCAGCAAAGGCACGATTCAACTGTTTTCACACACTATACTACCTCACATCAAAGGCAGTCTGGTCTTTTGAGGTTGCCTTGTCAAACTGAATTTAAAATGTCTTTTCTGATTACTTATCAAAGGTTTGTAATGATAGCACTGAGATAAATGCTTCTGATCCAGCCAGTCATGATTTCTCATAATGTCTCATACTTTGAGATCTCTGCTGCATTTTCTAGCAATATTATGCAGAAATATATATATATACACACACAAATGTTGAGGAATTTCTATCCATCTTAATACAAAAAAAAGAAGTGACCAAACCATGAAAAGACAAATTTCTAGCTCAGAGGAGACTGAGTTTGTTCTAAATTCATATCTACACACCGTGTCTGAATAGGCTGAAATATAGACCATTGGGGAATTGAAATCTATAACATCTCCACCGGCAAAACTTTTACTGTGATCATTGGACATAAAAGTACTCAGTACTGGATGCTTTGTTTTCCTTGTCAATCTTCCACTCTGAACAGTGATAATTATAATAGAAATCCCAACAGTTTTGATGGGATAAGCAAGGAGGTGCAATTCAGTTAACAGAATATTCCCAACTCAAAGAAAAAAAAAAAAGACTATTATGTGATTGTGATTATGCTTATTTCTCAAGTTTTCTTTTTTAATTGCACAATGTTGAAAATAAAAGTCTTACAATGCTATAGGTACTCAAAGAGAGAGATATGACATCTACAGACACAAGTGAAATAGAAAAAACTGAAATAGAAAAAATTGAGCTGTGTCTGATGCTTGTTGAAGTAGTACATAAGGTAAAATTACAAAGATAATATTGTAAATTAGCAATGGGAAATTAACAAACAAAGCAAAAGTTGAGGAACTTAAATTTGCTAAATTCAGACTCACTGGATTATCTTTCCTCTCTGAATTCTGAAAGTATTTGCACATTAAAATGACAGTCTACTTACAAGTATTTTCAACAAATCATCCAGAGCAGAGGTGGTACCTGGTAATGGAAGTGACAGAACTGAATATAGTTAAGAGGCATAAGAGTAGCCCTTGCAATTGCCAGACTGATTTCTTATCTGAGTAATGCCAGGTTTTCTGGCTTTTATAGAGAAATAAATTATTCTTTTCCCTATAGAAAATTTTGCTATAAGCTGTACCTAAAAAAGACAAAGCTGCAAAAATGGATTCATTCTAAGTCATCTAATAAAATAGGGTCCTGAGCACTAAGAAGGGAGTAAGACTACTAACTGTCTTTGGATATAATTGTTGCAGAAATTTCAGTTAGCTGTACAATATCCTGAATATTCAGCACTGGTTGCAGACTTCTGTAGTAATTTTTGGCTTTTGTGACTATGGATTAGGAAACTTGACTGAAAAGTGGAAGCAATTCCTGACTGAGGCGTTCAGGCTCAGACACAACCAGAGCTTTAAAAGAACTACTTGATTTCCAACTTTTATTTGTGTGAACGAGACCTTTGTGAAATAAAGTTTTATTGTTCGTTTTATGAACTATTCCTTGCTGAGATATAAACACAATCAAATTCTAAAATGATAGGTCCAAAATCTGATTTTAGAAATTAATTTTGTTTCATTCTGAATAGCATAGAACATTTAAGGAAGAAACAAAACAAAACAAAACAGGTGCCTATAATTGGCTGAAAACTTTTATCATTTATTTATGAACAGCATTTGCTATCACTTTACCAGCAACTCAGGAATGCTGTTAGCTGTATTTTAATAGCTCTCTTAATTGAAATAGAGGAATTAAAAAATGTTTTTAACTTTCAATGTGAAAATATCAGCCTATAGATTTATTTCTCTTGAAAGACAATGGAATAAATGGGAACTTTTCATGCCAGAAGAAATTTTAAAAGTGCCAGGTATTTAGAGTAATGTAACACAAGATTATTCACACTGAACTCTGCAGAAGTGTTGGTATTTAACATTTTTTTTTTAATTGTGTGAAGTGGTTAGGTGTCCAAATGTTTACTTAGAAATTTATCTGGAAATCTCAGGCTTGATAACCATGCATTTTTAGGGATCAATTCACTTATCTACATGTAATTGTCTACTGTCATTTGAATTGCCTCAGGGTAGCCTACTTGACCTACAGCAATCATGAATGTTTCTCTTGTGCAGTCTTTGTCATATCTGCCGGCAAGGAGTGTCACTGTACCCTACACGTCACAATAACAGTGTCACTGTCCATGGGCAGCTGAACCAAGTCCTGTCTTTGAAAGTAAAGATAACATCCTTGCAGACCTACCTACATGTAAATGATTATATTTACATTTATATTAATGTAAATATATACATATGGGTCACATAGTGCTGTTCTGCGGTTCTTATTGTCTGCTGAAGAAAAAACAAATATGGTTGTGATTGGTGAACCAAATTGTTCTTTAGGCTCAGCTGACTACTCTGAGCATAACAGCAATTTAGACAGTGTAGACACCCACAGATTAATTAATGTAGGTCTCTTAATCATGAATTGGATCCCACCTGTAGATATCTGATAATCATACAGAAAGGTAAATGCCTTAGGGGTTCATCAACAGAAATGGTTGCAAAAAAAAGTGTGTTTGCTTTAAGATCTCTCATAAACTAGTACAGATTCTCCTGGCTACTTTAGTCAGAGCACAAGTTTGTCTATCAGGCAGTACCAAAATGTATTATGGCTTCAGTGATGTATTTAGTGGTAGTATAGTACTTCATTATTCATCAGCATTTATGCCAACAAAACATAAGTGCACATTTAAGTAGTTCTGAATTTGTGGAGCACTTAGGACAGTAAAAGCTTCCAAATGAATAATTGCTTCACACAGACAGCTTTTACATCCTAAACTGCTCAGTAGTTGGACTTTAAAATAGCCTGTATTTCTATAAGTTAATCTCTGGAACTGTAGAGAAGGCAACAGACTGCAAAAAAAAAAAAAGATTAATATAAGAAATGAATGCACCATGATAGTAATGGGAAAGAGCAATCAGAACTCTTTCCTACTGGGAACCATTGTAAAGAGAGGAAGAAAAAAAAGTTCCTTGCCTGCAGCCACTTAACAAACACAAATTTTTTTTTTTTTTGTTAAATCACAGTTTTGCCATTTCAAATTTAAAATATTTTTCAGAAGTTTTCCATGACTTTCCTACAGATCTCAATCCTCATAACATATTCTGATGAAGAAAATCAACTTAGAGTGCCTGGGGGTATAATTTTCTTACTTGCTGAGTAGACACGTTAATATTACTATGAGCAAGACTTTTGTTCAATATCACCAAGATCCTTGAAACCAAGCTACTACTTTTTAAAAATCCAAGTTTGAAACATAATGTGATATTCTTTTCTGCAATGCAGTGCATATTTGATCTCTACTATATTGTAAGTGTGAAATTAATTCTGGACATGGGCTCTCATTGACAGTCTTGTGTGTGGAATAGGCTGAATACTAGAAGACTGACTACAACTTTACATATGGTTTGTACTTTAGCATAGAGAGCTTATGCAGTATTTTTTTTTCCTTCCTTTTTTTTTTTTTTACTTTTTTTTTCAAGAAGGGAGAATTAGAAGCTTGTGAATCAAGTCAGTATGAAAGAATTATACAAGACAGTGTATTAAAATAAAGGACAGTAGTTGTCAGGCTAGTTCCCACTACTTTGATGCGCTGTAAAAACACAGAGAAACTATAATAGATGGATTGCATATTTCTTGTTTGTCTGGATTACCAATTTTAAGCTGACATTTTCACTTCCACCTCACAGATGATGAGCAATTAGGCAGCAACCCTGCTTACATGATTTATGTATGTATAGAGACAAATCTACGTGTCACTTATGTCATTCTTGTCAGTATATGCTGTAATGGAAGAATGAAATTATCCAGTACCAGAAAGAAAATATCTTCCTTTCTATTCAAGTGAGCAAAGCACTAAGTAGTATGTGAATTTGGTAATAACATTTAACTCATCTATGTTAGCTGATCATATGAAATTTGTATGATTTTTGAGAGATTGTATTTTTTGTTTCTTTTTCCTGTTTGCTCATGTCAGGTAAAACCCCAGATGCTCCTTGCTTTTATTTCCACAGTTCTGATATCTTGTTTTATTAATTTTTTTGTGTGTGTGGACTTTCTTAGGTTATATTCAGTTGGAGGTCGGGATGGAAGTTCGTGTTTGAGTTCAATGGAATATTACGATCCTCACACAAATAAATGGAATATGTGTGCTCCTATGTGTAAGAGAAGAGGAGGTGTAGGAGTGGCTACGTGTGATGGCTTTCTTTATGCAGTTGGAGGTCATGATGCTCCTGCTTCTAACCATTGTTCCCGACTGCTGGACTATGTAGAAAGGTATCCAAATATACATGCTTTTTTTTTTTTTTTAATACAAAATAATATCCAGTATCATCATTTTCTTAGCTAAGTGATGGCACAATTAAACATATATTTTTACCCCCAAAAATGCCAAATTATTTTATACTTTAAAAATTCCATAGAGGTTTACAGAAGGTTATTTTCTTTCCCTTTTTTTCACACTTCTATTATATATTATCGTGGACACAAAAAATTAACTCTTTTCACATCTCATTTAAGAAATCTTTGTTTTTAAGGCACAGTGTTACATATGGCAGAGTCATAAAGTAGACTTTGCAGAAATAAAATTTCAGCCTTGAAATAATTTTATCACACAAAATTGTGTTTAGAAGTATTTTGTAACTGTAAATACATAGTACAGCAAGGAAGAAATATAGAACTGCTTAATTGACGGATCTTTACACTACACTACATTGCTTTCTTTAGCAACACTGACACTTCCTGATGTGTTAATATAAGCCTTATACACTGTATTTACAGTACCAAGAATTTTGCAAGTGAATATTCTGCAAATTCAGGAATATCTAGTAGGGCAGTAGGGCACAGCTGGAGTGATTATAATATTTAATTTGCATGTACTCTTCAAACGTTTCATGAAGGTTTCACTTTGTTCTGTTTCTGTATGCTTTAAAAATAGAATAAGGAAAATACATTCTCCAAATACGTGCAGATTGGAAAGGTTAAAGTAGATATGTTTGAGTAGTTGGTTTATCTTAACAGAGATGTAAAGATTGGCACTGGGAGAGAATTTTTTTTTTTTTTGAGGAGTTAAAATTTAATTAATTGTCAGTTACTGTTTTTGCTGAATCTGACTTGACATTTACGAATTACCCAATATGTAATTGAAAAAAAAAAAATAGAATTTTAAACTTACTCCTTATGTTACCCATATGATTTTGCTCAGTCTTAGACTCATTCCCCTCTCTACTGCATGTAAGCAAAGATCACAGACTGCCAAATACTTTACTTCTTGTCTCCAACAGATGGAAATTTCATCAGAGAAATTTGATCATGCCTGTACTTACAGGGCCTATCCGAGGAACAACAGGCAGAATTTTTCAATGAAATAAATTTATATTAAGACTAGTAGTGACAATATTAATAAGTGTAAAATCTTTGCAAATGCTTCTACTTATTGGTACTTGTAAGGGAGATTTTTCTTTAGTTTTTTGGACTCTGAGAAGAGAACCCTTCTGATTTTGGAAGACAAATCACATCCCATCACATTTGTCTTTCTCAGGGAGGATTATAACAATGAACTAAACACCATATCCTTAAGCTATTTTTGTGTACTGGTGTCTGAATGACATTGTACAGTGTTTCTCATCTAGGTATTTTTTGCACTGATAGCAAAATTGTGGACAATGTACTTCATGGGCAGTTAGTTTCCAGACTAAAAGTTGGGACTAACAAATCAGAACTTGTGAGGCTATTAGCTTGCACAAAGTGGATGTGAATTAACTGGAGGACTACACTAAATTATGAAAAAAAACCTCTCCCAGTGATTGCTAAGTTCATAAGGTGGCTGGGATGTGATTTAGTGTGTCTATTGTTACATTAAAGAAATAATGCCTCATCTTCAAAAAAATTTAAAAAAAAATCTCAAAAACTTAGGAAACTAAAGACTAGGAAATGATAATTAGGTCTATTATCATAACTAAGTCTCTTTTTTTTAACTAAGTCTCTTTTTTTTTCTTTAGGAATGAGTTTCTGCTTCAGTCATTTTGTCATTCTGATACAGCCTGATAGGATGTGCTATATTCAAATACTAATTTGCTCCTGGAAGACTGTAAAACCAGACATAATGTTTTAAAATTTATTTTTGAGATCATGTAAATCCAGTGAGAGCAGATATGTGTTTTTTAAATGCTACTGCTAAAATCCTGCTCAATAGTAATTAGGACTCCTAGTGGGAACTCTTCTAAGTTTGATGCAATTCTAAATTATTTCTTATGTATTCAAGTGTTCTAAAATAAAATAATAGTTAGGTTTGTCTGCTCTTCTAAAAATGGAAAAATGCAATGTTATATTCCTTTTTAAAGTTAAAATAACTAGTTCCTTTTTAAGAATTATAAATTTTTGGACATATTTTGGAAGATTTTTATAAAGTAGCTTTCTTTTGCAAATGTTGCTCAAAAGTTGACAGCTATTAAAAACGTAAGGAAGTGATCTATAGTTTTTCCCCTTCATCTCACCTTGATTTCAAATTGATTTCTTTCCACTTTCAGGAACTTTTATCATAACCTTTCTCACCCTAGGGCATACATAGTTGTTACAAAGATGAAATGTATAGTTGTTTTTAGCAGAAGAAAGGGTATAAGAAATCTCAGACATTTTCCTGGCAGTTGAAAGAAACAAGTTCTTGTGCAATTAGATTTTGTTGACAGAATTGAGTTATAAGAATTCTGTTTAGCCTTGCATAGCTGTTTATTAAAAAAAAAAAAAAAAAAAAAAAAAAAAAAAAAAAAAAAAAAAAAAAAAAAAAAAAAAAAAAAAAAAAAAAAGAAAAAAAAAAAGGAGTCCGAAGCTGTCAGTTGCATTTAATTTCCCTGCTTTTTTCACTTCCTCACTTCCTCACCTTGGCCCTTGTAATTCAACAGCAGTGTATCAAAGTGTATATTAAAATTTATTGCCTTCAGGCAGGTGAAGATGAAATGCATGCTGGTGCATTTCACCGGTTAGGAAAAAGCTAGAGGCATACGATGCTGTTGTTAAAGTCACATGGTCTTGAAAAAAACCATTCAAAATTAATTTTTTTGTGGGGGCAGTTACACATGCATGTTCCCATGTTCAAACATTGTTTTAAAGTATTTTCCTCTCAAGTTTTAAAATACATTTATTACCTATCTAGATATTTAACTCAAAGCTTCTTATGAAAAGATAGCAAAATGAAAGAATGTGAATAAATAAAATGAAGATTTAAAAAAAAAAGAAAAGTAAAATTAACAACACAATCAAATGGTATTTAGATATAAAAAGTTGAACAGAACATTTTAACATCTTATTTTCTGAGAAGTCTGCGTAAAGCCAGTAGATAATTAGAATATTTTTTTTTCCCCAGCATAAATTCAGCTTTCAAGAATGATTTAATCCAGGTGAAATACATTTCTGTTATTGTCCAATTTGAAGGTCATATTTATGAATCAAAAGGCAGTTACAAAGAACTGTAACATTGTTTTTGCAATATTTACATTTTGAAAGTTTAAGAATTTCAGTTGTTCAAATATAATCTGAGACTTCAAACAGTATTCCCAGTAGTTGCTTACTGAAAATATGAATGACTGAAATAGTTAGAGGTTCTCTTATAGTCAACCTTTGTAATAAAAGCCTAAAATCTTCTTTTTTTTTTTTTTAAAGCATGTGTATATACGGCTTGCTTTAGGATTGTCAGCTTCTGGTTAATGAAGTTTAGACAACAAGAAAATACATAGAAATTAGCTCCTCCTTAGAAAGAGAACTTAAAGCTAATACTCTCTCTTAAAGGTGTAGGAAAAAAAAAAGTTATTTGATGCCTATTTTTATATAACTATTGTAGTTAGAGGATTTGTCAAAAAAAAAAAAAAAAAAAATTTTAACTATTTT
>WHYT01017291.1:187246-244634 GCA_009806455.1 Tetrax tetrax
TCCTCTATTGTTTATGGAACAGTTGATTGCCTTGCAGTTTTGGATCTTTCGTTTAAGTTTTTTTTTTTTTACATTTACAGTTCTTTTGTTATTGAAAATGAGGGATGCTAGAAACATTAGTGAAGATCTATACAGAAAAAAAAGTTGTTTAACCATCATTATTTTGTAAAGCATTGACATTTTTTATGGTCCAAGTTTATGGCAAATTTGTGTAGTGAAATCAAAGCAACAAATAAGGTAATAAAAAGATCTGAAGGTAAGAATGTTGTTTCTTTGGTTTTTAATTATGATTGTTCAATACATATTTGTATATGTGTTCTTGTAATCAAAATACTAATATTGTTTCAAAGCAATTTTTAAAAAAATTCTTTTGCATATATGACAGACTGTTTATCATACAAAACTGATAAAATTATTAAGGCAATTTAAGGATACTTTGAGGGAGTTGCCTGTTGCATAATGTTACTATTTTAAGCTAGCCTTATTTGCCATAAGGGAACCATTCTGACATAGACATTTCATTGAGTATCTTTCTCTTGTACAAAAAACTGCCACTAATTGACCATTACTTAAAAAAAAAAGTACTCATGTTAAAATGTATCTAGAAAGCTCTATATGTTATTCAGATTGCTTTATATGTTTAGAAGGCCCAAAAAAATTCCCTTGAATATATTTATCAATGACATAAAAACTTTTCAATTACTTCAGTAAAAATAACTCACAAATTAGTTTGAAGTTATGAAAGTTTTAATGGTACAGACCTTGATGTCCATGAGCAAACACCAGAAACACTGTGCATTGTGATTATGAATGAAAAACAGGTTTTCCACAACAGAATTCACACTCTCAAGTCTTTCCTTATTACTATGTTCACAATGAACTGGGCAGATTCTATGCTGTTATCTATGACTTTACATCAGTTATGGCATTAGGAATAAATACAGTAGGCATTTCTAGAAAGCCTTAAAAAAAGCTCTTGTAAGTTTTATCAAATAATCATAACAAATTACGTTAATAATTCTGTAATATTTAGGGAAATGTTGACATTTGACTATGTGCATATATGGAATTTGATAGTACAAACCCAAATTTAAAACTATTTACCTATGTCAAATTCACAGCGTGGAGCAGGATGTGACACACTTTTTTTTGCCATTAGCATCTCCCATACATACACCTGTGTTTGGTTTTGTATACTCACAATCCCACTGCACATATTTCCTCTTTGTACAATACTGCCTTCTCACTTTTCTCTTCTCCCCACCTCCAGTTTCTATTTATGCTCCAGAGGCTTTCTACCATTAGGAACATTTTCCTAGAGATTTGTTTCTAATGAAAGCAGCAGGTATAATAGTACACCATACTGGTAAACAATTCGTTACCATGCTATATGCAAAGTACATGTACATGACATAAAATGGAAAGGTTTATTTTTCTTTTCCAAAGTAAAACTTCTTTGATATGCCTTCAGTCTTTTGAAGATCTACACATTGTATAAAGAAATGTAAACTTTCTAAAAATGTAAACATTTTAATAGATATTCCCAGAGTACTTCAACTTTTTTAAAAAATGTGTGTTTAGTCATGTACAATTTATCATGATCCCAGTGCTGACATCCAGATCTCTTGTAGATGTTCATGCTTGTGAATGTGTCTCATTGTCTCCAGTTTTTTTTCTAATCCAAAGGACTTCTCCAGTTGAGTGAATAAAATATCTGATGCAATATATACAAGTCACATTTGAAGCTTCTGTGTGGTACACACAAATCAGAAATCAGGATCCCAGATTGCTCACAGAGCACGTTTCCGAACTTGGTAGAACTTTGCTTCAAAGTTAGATTTCCTAACAAATATAGCATGCAGTGTAATGAGTATAATATTTATCAAAATATCAGAATATAAAATAGTGGAAGGATAATAGAGTAGAATAACAGTATCTCTGAAATGTAAAAAAAATAATATTAGGGAAATAATTTTTTGTGACCTGCAGGAAGACATTCCCCAAGAGCACTGTATTTTCTCCACAACAAAAGCAATTTTATTTCAGGAAAATACCTTTACAACTGATCTATTAGCTCAGAAATTTAAATACTGTTTGAAAGCAGTCATTTCTTGTGTTCCTTCTTGTAAAATAGAGACTTGACTTTGTACATTCATCATAAAAGAAGAAAAATTGTTATTTATTCCAAAGTAATACTTAAAATCTCAATATTGAAAAACAGTAGCTTAAATATATCTTAGAAGCCAGTAACTAGTTACATAGTTTAAATTCTGAAAATATCAAGTCCTTGGACATTTTTGCATCTGGCGTACCAAGCAGATATACATATACTAGGTAATACGGTTACAACTCAGAAGAGAGTCTCGATATGTAAAAGTAACTTCAGAAATATTTCTGTTTAAAAATAGATTATCCATGCTCTTCTAACTTAAATGAGAATGTATAAAATATTCAGTAAAATAATTATTCTTCAGTCTTATTCTAAATCCAGTGTAAAGCTGCTCAAATTGGCATAACCTTACGCTTCATTGCAAATTCCCTCATTATAGTTCTGCTTCATAGTACATGGGGATTAGGGACACTTAGGGGCAGAGAGGCTGCTCAAAAATCCTTAAATCAGAAATGCAGGACTGCAACTGTTGGAAATTAAACCATTGAGAAAATTACTAGCAAAGGTAGAAAGTGTAGTGACAGGGAACAATACAGCCTGTAATCACTAGCTATCCTTAGCTTCCCCTTGGGGATCAACAGAGCTACCAAATAGTCACATATTTGAAAAGCAGTCAAAGTTGAGGTATAAGCAACTTACACTTCTGTCACCCCATATTTTCCCAGATTTTTCATGATTGCATGGTGTGTAAAAAATAAATAAATAGATAGATAGATAGATAAAGAAAAATAAATATATTATTGCAGCGATCTAGTACTCTTCAGAATTAGGTCTGTGAACCAAGATCATATTCAGTTTTCTTCACTTAGGTTATGTGTAAAGTCTGGTATTCTTAGTGAACTATTTCTAATGTAGAGGCTGTCCCCAGCAAATGTCACTGGAGACAACTGTCCTAGAAGGCCTCCAGGAAGAAATAGTGTTCCAAAGGTGAGATACTTAAGTAGATGGGCACTTAGTTTACTTACCCCCCCCCCCCCCACCCCGTAAGTGTCTAATATCATCTGAGATGCTTGTTGTTGTTTAACTGCAGCTGGTAACTAAGTACCACAAAGTTGCTTGCTCACCCTCTCCCTTCCCAGTGGGAATAGGGAGAGAATAGAAAGGGTAAAAGTATGAAAACTCGTGAGTTAAGAACAGTTCAATTATTAGAATAAACAACAACAACAACAACAATAATAATTGTTGCTTTTATTAAGGAAAAAAAAAAAGAAAAGAAAAAAAAAGAGAGATACAAAAACAAAACCCAAGGAAAACAAGTGATGCAACCGCTCGCCACCCACCAACAGCAAATTCCCAAGCAATGATTGCTGGCTCCTGAGTTTATATGATGAGCATGACATCACATGGTATGGAATATCTCTTTGGCAAATTTGGGTCAGCTGTTCTGGCTGTGCCCCCTGCCAGCTTCTTGTGCACCTCCAGCCTTCTTGCTGGCAAGACACGAGAAGCTGAGAAGTCCTTGACTTAGTGTAAGCACTATTTCGGAGCAACTGAAACATCAGTGAGTTACCAACATTATTTTTATACTAAATCCAAACCACAACACTATACCAGCTACTAGGCAGGAAATTAACTCTATCCCAGCCAAAACCAGGACAATGCCCAGAGTTATCTAAGACATCCACGTTGGGCTGGCAGGTATATATAAGTTAGGTGAGATGACTCTCTAAAATCAGATAAATGTCTAGAAGGAATTGGCCACACAAGCATTTATTTCAAATAACTATGACAGGAGTTCCATTTAGAACATAACTGTAAGACTCAACTATGTACTGAACAAAAACAATTTCCCAAGCAAACACTGTTATGATCTTCAGAGAGGGGATAATTTTGAGCTGCCAAATGACATGCAAAAGAAGTAAAAGATATCTCTTCATTAACCTAGAAGGAGAAAAAGTCTTCAGAAAATTGTGGCTGCAGCTCCTGGTTACCTAAGATTTAGATATCCAGCTAAATTTAGGGGATAAGGGAGCAAAGTATGTATGCAAAATTAAACTTTAGAAGCCTTCAGAAGATAAAATAGGATTATTTTAAAATATTACATTCATTAGAATGCTGTAATCAATAGATATTAGTTATTCCAGGCCCTTGTGTAGGAACAGAAAAACTGGAGAAAAACAGGCACATCCCATCCAAATACGAGCATACAAATAAATCATCTTCTTGAGATGCATTGTTTTCTTCTTTGATTTATAGAGGTGCCAGCGTGACTAACGTAGAATTAGGCACCTAAGTGCCTAATCCCAACAATGAAGTATAGAAAAATACCAGATAATGTGCTGTATCTGAAATTGTAAATCTGCATGACTTTTTTTTATAGATTTACCCATGTTCTCGTTTACCTCATGAATAGTTTATACCATACTACATGTACTTTATCTTTGTATATAGGCATAATTTAAGATATATATGTATTATTTTGTGATTAAAGGCAACTTTTGAAATAACGGATCCATAGTGCAGCCACTGAAGGTAAATTTCTTTGTTGATTTTACGCGAATTCATAATCTTTCTTCGTGCAGTTCTGAACAACCAATGGATTGACTGTTCATTTCATTAGAAATAGTGAATGTTTAGCACTTCTTAAAAATCACAGACTGTTTTCTTTGCTCTTTTAACTGGAGTGCCTATTTTTTTAGTTCCTTTTTTTTTTTCTAAATTATGGCTATATTTTATTTAAAATGTTTATGTAACAAATGTTTATGTGTGTGTGGAACCTTGCAGAATAATATATGGCAGTATTCTGCTGAAATAAGATGACACATCTTTTAAAAGTATATTTTCTATGGCACAAAACTAAAGTTTCTTTGATTATGTTTAGTTGACATTAGAGTCATTTAAAACAAAAAGAAACTGAGATCTTCAATGAACTTTGCTTACTTGACTGCTATCTTTCCCTTCGTCCCTCCTAAAAAGCAATCATAAAAACAAACAACAAAAAAACCTCTCCAAACAATAAGCAGATAAGATCTATGTCCTTTTTAATCGCAGTCTATGTTCACTAATTTATATTGTCATAATTTATAATTAATTGTAAAATTAGAATTAGACAGAGTAAGAGTTGTCACTAAAATGATACAGAAGTAACTGTTATGCACAGAATGGAGGACTTCACTAACTGAAAAAAAAAAATCAAAACAAAAAAATCCAAATGAGTATTAATTATTCTAGAATGTCCAAATCAACATAGTATGTCAGGAAATTTATATTAATGGCTGACTTATTCTTTAACCAAAAAACTTTTGCGTTCACCTTGCATATCAAAAGAGCTTCTATCGTGTTAGGGCTGCTTGTTCTGTGTAAAAGACTGGAAACTGAGGGCTGAGTCTTCCCTGAAGGTGAGACATAGTTGAAGTAGGATTGGTGTGGTTAGCAGTATGTCATAAATATGAACTTTCTTGTGCTGTCATATGAAAGTACAACTGTTTGCAGATGTATTATACAACTTTTACATCAAACTGATCCAGTTAAATGTTTTGAAATTGTAGTTGAAAACAAAACTAGTATTTAAGAAGTATCTTGGGATGTTGAGGTATGAGTATATTTAGTATGGTAAGGAACAACAGAACAAAATAAGTGTACAATGGTTTGGAATGTAAAAGAACAAATACATTATGAAAATGTACAAATATGGTTGTAAATAAATTCAATTAAGCTGTCCTAAGTTTTGTAATATTTGCAGAGCAGTTTACTGAATCCTATGCTTTTACAGTCATTCCCTTATATCTTGGACAGGTGTGTACAGAATGCAAGTGAAGACATAGAGCACAATGTTAAATTCGTAACCTGGCTTTGTTTGACATAACTTGTTTTTAAGGAATTTGAAACCTGAAAATGTCACTGTGCAAAAATAAACATGCTTGTTTTTATGTGCTGCGGAGGTGATTCTTTTAAGTGGATATGTTAACACAATTAGAGTTTTAGCTTGTGTGTTTTAAACTTGCCCATACTCAGTTTCTCGTATGTAATTTCAAAGGGCAAAAATCTTAAGACTCTGATAAACATTAATATTTAAGTAATTTATCCTTTTCCTTAGTCAAACTATCACGACTATATTGGAATGACACATTACATCATCAACAATTCAGACTTTCAACTTTTTTGACCTCCTTTTATGGAAATGTAATAAAAGAACTCCTCTCCCTCAAAAAGAAAAAAAAAGTCTACATGCATAGCTTTATGGTTCAAGATTTAATTCCAGTAAGAAACATGAACCCAAGTGAGTCTGGATGCTGTTTAATATGATTATCAATAAGAAAGTAAATTCTCAGTGGCAAAAAAAATATACGTGTTCAGGCAAAATAGGTGACTTGAGTCACACACAGTTGGAATAGTTTAATGTCTAAAATGTTAACCTGGGATATAAAACAAATGTGTATTACAGAATATAGGAGTACTTTGTATTTCCTGGGTCCATCTGTACATTCCGGATCTATTCTGACTTCAGATCCACCTGCACTCTTTGCTGTATGGGTGGACAGTTCAGATGGGTGGATAGTTCAGATTGACCAAGATTCAATCTATTTTTCCACAGTTTTTATGTATAAGAGTTATGTATAAGAATCATACATTCTCTGTTCTAAAAAATCTCCTCCCCTGTGAAACATGGATCATACTATATATTTAACATACATAAGATTTGTGAGAAGATATGCTAAAATATATTGATGAAGATACAAGAGGGTTGCATGACAGATAGTTTAAAAGTTCTGCAAAAGTCAAATTTGAAAAGAGACTCCAGAAGCATGAAGAATACATTTGCTAGAATTTGCATTAAGTGATTTCGAACTCCTTGGAGAGACAAATACTTTAGACATGATTGCATCGATAAGCATGAATTTGAATAACTGGAATCGATCTTTCTAAGCTGGTCAGTGTAAATGCAGGAACTTTGCTGAGAACATATTTCTCTAACATTTATCTTAATCTAATTTAGATGAGGGCTGAAGTGTCAAATTTTTTTTTTTTATAAAAGATGTTATAAAATATTTAAGCAAGAAATTCTCATTGTGTTCAGCTGAGTTTAACTTTTGATACAAGGAACCTTTGCTGTAGAAATAGCTTTCCTCCTGGTCTTAAGATTTCTCTTGAGTATTATACAGTCAAACATTGGGCAATTGTTTATAATTCAAAGTATGAAAAGAAGGCTTTCAAAAGGCATTCTACATCCTGTTAATTCATGTAATTTTAGATCTGCCAATGAACTACAGACAGGCCAACCCTGTCTGGCATGCTAACATAACTTTCCAAAAGTAATATTATAGGTTTTGAGCCCTCATCACTGTATTACAGATCATAGAACAGTTTGGGTTGGAAGGGACCTTTAAAGGTCATCTAGTCCAATCCCCCTGCAAGGAGCAGGGACATCTTCAACTAGATCGAGTATGATCATACAGCAAGTGTCTTAGAAACAAAAAAAATAATGTTGTTCTAGGAGGAGAGGTTTTATTTATTAAAGGGAGATATGAGATTATTTAATACTTTGTGGTTCAAGATTCAATTTTGAATCCTTGCATGGAAATGTAAGATCTGGAAAGAAAACACATTTATGCTATCTTAATACTTACTCTTTTATGCATCTTTTCCTCCTTTTGTTTATCCGTGTTTCATCCTACTCTCGCTTCTAGTTTTCTGTCCCATTCCTATGATAATTTTCTTCCTTCTAATAAGTTATACTGGTTTCTATTTCCCTCCTTTCTCCAATTTTCTTCTTATTGTTGCATTCTACCTAGCCTCCAATAATCTAATTTCTCTTACTGCTTCTTTTCATTGTGGGTTGCGATGTCTCCTTCTTGCCACATTTACCTGGCACTCACAGTTTTCTTGTTCCTCTCAGTACTTTTCCTTCAACTTCCTCTTGTTTGTGTACATATACTTCATCAAGAAGTCCTGCTTACACTGGAAATGGGTATACTACAGCTGTCTATCCTTTAAAAGCCTTTCCTTTTGTCCTACTATAAGCATTGGAGAATTATATTCATTTTTCATGGAAATTAATTATTAGTAGTCATGACATAAAAAAAAAGAAAATAATTGCTAATTATACCATCATAAATTTTTTTTTTTTTTTTTGTCAAACTGTCAAGAGGTCAAAGAGCCATACTGCACAACACATTGCGTAACTTTCCTGACAAAAAGCTTTTATATATGTAAAGAAAAAACAGTTATTACTGTATCTGTGCATTTCTGACCGATCTTTCATGTTTAATTAAGTATTATTTCATGCTGGATCTGTTGCAAGTGGATAGACAGGCGGATTTTGCATCTACTGTTCCAGGGGGTCATTGTTGAGCACAGTGGAATTAAGGACACAGACTATGACCACTGACTGCAAAGCGAAATCAGGAAAAACTGATGAATAGCAAAGATTATATAATTATTTACAGTTTAAGGTAGTTAAGAATAAACTATAGACAGAAACTAAAATAAGATGTTTAAGTAGGCGAGGACTAAAGCTACGAACTATTTTCTAAAAAGAATACTTAAAAGCTAACTGAAAAATTGGTTCATAAACTCCAAACCATAAAACACACATTATTCCTATCTCAGTTCTTCTTACTCCTGGTACCACTAAGCCCATTTCTTACTACGTTTTGGTAAGGCACTCAATTGTCCTGAGAGGATTCTTAGCACTTTGCAACTTTAAAAATAAATCATGAGAATGGGAAGTACCTAAAGCTGATATAATTCTTTACAAATTGTAAAAATTAAATCAAGATTCTTAAACTAATATAACAGCAGCTTTCTAGTAATCTCCACAGAGTTCTCTGTTGTTGTGTTTTCTTTTCACAGCAACATATTTATTCTGCTTGAAAAAAAAAAGCAGAAACAAATCACATAGATATTTGATCTACAATTTCCTAAAGACTGAAGAATGTGTTACTTTGTGAATTCATTATATTGTACTCTGTAACTTAATGTTTAACTTTTACATTTGCTATACCCATCAACCTTGCAGTTGATGCCCAATCCTTGATTAAGGGATTTTGTGGAACACAATCTCCACATCACTGCAAGTGTATCATTAGACAGCAAAGAATGGAAGATTCATTGGGCCAAAGAAAGAGAGCATAAGCACAAGAGTGAGAAGGAAAATTACTTTCTAAGCTATTAATCTGGGCATTCATCATGCAAGATTTCTGGGTTTGGCTCTGCATAAGATGTTTTATAGATTACATTTTGTAGTTTATGATCCTTTAACATTAAAAAGATAAGAGGCAAAATAGCCATCAGTGAAATGAAGTCCTGGATCTTCCTGTTTCAGCATTTCATCTCATCTAATTTAGGTCATTCTCACCTACATGCTGACTGGTTTTCTGCACTGCATTTGTAGCTTAGAGTCCTGTTCCTGGGCAGTTGCAGGTGCATGAGCTTATGTTTACACCTATCTGGACAGATGTGTTCTTGCTCTACCTTCTCTGAAAATTACTTAAAGCAAATTGATGAACCTAAACTCAAATATTTTACTTTAAGGAGATTTATTAGTAGAAGCTCTAAGGCATTCTAACACAATCCCACAGACCTGCAATCAGAGGAAGCTCATGTATATACAATACTGTCCTGGTTTTGGCAGGGATGGAGTTATTTTTTTCTTCTCAGTACCTGGTTTGTTTTAGATTTCGTGTGTGAAGAATGTTGATAAACACCCTGATGATATGAGTTGTTGTGAATGAGACCAAGGACACCGTCCTGCTTTCCAAGTCTTGCTAATTTGCAGGTGCAGGGAGCTGGGAGAAAAGACAGAATAATAGATCCAAACTGGCCAAAGAGACTATTCCATGCCATAAACGTCATGCTCAGTATATAAGTGGGGGCTGGCCGGGGCGGGTATCTGCCTTCCTGGCATCCATCTTTCTCCCTCGTTTTGCTGGCATCGTTCCCTCTACCTTGCTGGCTCCCTTTTGCTCCTTTGCTTGCCGCTCGGTTTTGTTTCTGTGATCGCTGCTCAGGACGGGCTGTATCGGTCATTGGGACATCGGGTGGTGAGAAAACATACATTGTTCACTTTGTACATTTTAGTATCCTTATATTCTGTTATTATTGTAGTTTTCCTTTGTTATTTTAGTAAATTGTCTTCATCTCAACCCACGAGTTCTCCTTCCTTCCCAATTCTCTCCCCCTTCCCCCTGGGGAGGGGGAGGGTGAGCAAGAAACTGTGCTATGATTCGGGCTAAATCATCACACATATATAAATCTATTCTTAACAATTGACATTAAAAAAAAAAAAATCTACGTCTTTCAATGTGGATGTGAAATTTAAGGTTGTACAGTACTAAGCAGCCTGACAATTTCATAAGTGGATGAGCACAGGGTAAAAATGGCAGCTTCTCGACAAGTAGTCCTGTTACAACTTGTGATGGTTTAGCCCGAATCACCACACAGTTTCTCGATCACCCTCCCCCTCCCAGGCGGGATGGGGGAGAGAATTGGGAAGGAAGGAGAACTCATGGGTTACATGGGTAACAGTACATACCAGCTACTGAGAGGAAAAAATTAACTCCATCCCTGCCAAAACCAGGACACAACTGTAAAGAAATTTCCAAGAATTTTAAAGGCTTAGGGAAAGAAAACTTTGGGTAGATTTCTGAGCAAAAAAGATGCTAGCTTTGAAGCAAAGGAAATAAATTTCCTTGATTTTATCCAAACTAGATGAAGGTAAAAATGTATTTTGCGCTGAGTATGTTTTCGTGCATTTACTAGCCTACATTATCAGGACCAGGAAACTGGTAAATGTCTGAAGCAAAGAAAGATTGTTTCCAGAAATGGAAGTTATTAATTTCTTTGTATCAAAAGCTACTATGTTTCTCATCTATATGATGAGAAACAGTAGTGTGTGACCCTCAGTGAGTGAGAGGGCTAAATGGCCTTAGGGGTTATTTTTTATTTTGTACTGTATTATATATAGCTTAATTACCTATATTCCTCACTCATGCATGTGTTATTGGTGTTGGTTTTAAAACACACTACATTCTTCTAATTCAGAGCATTAAAGAGCAGAAAATTAATGTGGGCTGCTTCTCAATTTTTTGTTGGGTTTTTTTTTTTTTTGTTGTTGTTGTTATATTGCAAGTCAAGAACATTCAGCAAATATGCAGGCATGAGAGAGAGGCTGTCTGGCCATAGGCAAAGGAATATTCTAGAGCCTGACAGATGCCTTAATCTGATGCCTGCTGCCATTGTACCAAAATACATTTGTGAGATAAATTACAAACATAATCAAAGTTCAGGCTCCCTCAAACTACTTTTGAAGGGTTTGAGGAATCCCATGTTCGTATAACGTAAATACAATAGTGATCACTAAAATATGTCAGAATCCCTCAGTATAAGGTAGGAAGGTGACTAGATGTTTACTAAGTAACAGGCCTGTGTTGAACAAAACAGTTTACAACAAACATCAGAGGGCATCTGCTGCTGATACATCTGTATTACTGGTAAAATACAGTAACAATAAAATTTCTTTTACAATGGCTCCAGTTTATAAGAGAAAATGAAATGGAGAGCTTTCTGTTGTTTCAGAAAGAAAAATATATGTCACATGATGGAAATTATTTGGAAACACACCATCACAGACCTTGAATGATTTTGAATGTTTCAAAAAGAAAACAATAAAATCTGTCTGTAAGAACATAGAAATGGCTGCACCAGTTCTGAAAGGTCCATTTACCCTCAAATTTTATCTTTGACTAGTCACCACTAGCAGTAGCTTCAGAAAAAAAAAGAAAAAAAAATTATACGCTTATATTGTCACCTACTCTTATTTAATTTCTGCCACTGCTTGGTAACTACAGTGGGCAACATAAATTCTTGTGTTGTAGTAAAGAAAGAATTCCTGTGTTGTAATAAAGAAAAAATGAAAGATCTTTCCTTGTCCTCTCAATCTCTTTTCATTTCACAGCACTCATAATTTTACATAATTCTCAATCTTTCATCCTTTGTATCATTTTCCTAGCTAAAGAGACAAAAGTTCTTTCCATTATACAGTAGCTATTCTGTAACTTCAGTTATCTTAGCATTTTACTACTTTTTCTAAGACTGTTTTGCTACACCATGTTAGATATCATAATTCCTGAACTGTCCTTAGTATTCAAAATTTAAGTTTGTTCTGGTGTTGAAAGTAACATCAGAATGTTTACTATTTTCTTGTTTATTTTAGTAGGAAGCTGTAACATGTTAATGACTTGCCTATAGCTGCACATTATGATGATGCTAGCACAGTTATTCATAAAGAGTACAATATGTCCTCCCTAAGAATAGTTAATTTGGAAACTTTTGTTGGTTTTGTGTAATTAAGGCCATTTTATGTATTGACCTTTAATTTTATCTAGAATTTTAACAATTTTTTAGCAGTCTGAACAGTTAGGATTTGGTTTTACTGGCCAGAATATTTTTTTTTAATCAGTTGCAAATATCATTTTTCACCCATTTTCTCGTCCATAACACATGTAAAACACTGAAATAGTTCTATTTTCTAAAGTTTTGGGCTTTTTTCCACGCTTCTTGATGTTCTTTCATACTATGATCATCTGTGCACCCAGTAAATTATTTATGGCACTTTTTTCATTGTTCCTGATTCTGAGATGTTTGAATTTGTTTCTATTAATAGTTTAAATTTTTAGCAAGTACTTGCTCAAAATTTCTTTTGATCAGTATCATTAAGACTTTAGATTGAATTATCTCTTCTATTTTCTTTGTTACATTGTATCTTCTACCAATTGAAGATTTATTTTACCTCACACGCATGCGTTATTCCTTTGTTTCACCAGTTCAGATTTTTTGAGTTGGTTTTGGTGGACGATAAACATGTCAATTGAGATGTCAGTGTAATGTCTCTAATAATATGTTTTACTTGCCAATATTTTATCCTTTTGGTTGCTCCGTTGTATTTACTTTTATCAAGCTTCATTCTTTTTTTTCCCTTTGTATTTGGTTTGGTTTGTTTTTTTTTTCAGCAGATGATTTTTTTTTTTTCCTTTCAAGGATGTTGACTTTGAGTTCAAAGCGGTCATACTTACATAGCTATTTCTCATTAATAATATGTTATTAGGTCATTGCAAAGTCATTCATGAAAATATTTTTTCCTCCTTCTGCCACAAAGGGCTGATGAATGCCGAAACTAGTGGATGATCCTTCATGTGACCTATGAGATACCCATGAAATGTCAACAGAAATTAGATTAAAAAGATGTTTTTTATATTCATTTCTTGAGATGTACTCAGTATGATGTAAATTGTGAAGTCATATAACAGTGTATTTATGTCCATTTTAGTGCTTGTTTGCAATTCTGTAAAATTCTCCAGTAGCCCTGAGAAGATATTGCTTGCTCCAAATTGATATGAAATGCATGTGAAAATCTTACATAATTTCAATTATGTCATTTTTTGCACTTGAATTATGTAATCTTTTACACTTGTGCTTTGTGGTAAGACCTGTGTACCAATTCAACTTTAATGCTAGCAATAACTTCAAGGGACAGAATGCTGCAATGGTCACAATGGTTTCATAAACCATTGAACGAAAAAGCAGAAAGCATTGCATTTCATTTAAGCAGAAATTATTAAAAACATGCCAACAATGTAAGATAAGTGACTGAAGGCTTTTAAACCCTAATACAAAGCAATAGTTATGATAACCTTGCTATCAAAGTTAATAATGAAAGTTGACAAGGCTTGTGATGCATGAAATATATATGTTTTTATATATATATATATATGGGAAAAAATATATATGTGGAATTTTCATTGAATTTCAGTCAGTTGACTCAACCAACAAGATAAAAGTATAACTCAAGTGAGACAAGCTCACTACTTATCCTGTATGTGAATACAAGCTGGGTATGATAAGTTTGATCAGAACCATTTCAATAAATAAGCTTACATAAAAACTCATAAGACCATAAAGATGAGCTTGTATTTTCAAAATTTCAAGACTGGTTTCCTAAAATGAATAGTAAGCTGTCAGATAAGGGTATGTCTGGCACTACCACCATAGAGAAAGAGTCAAATGGCTCATATTTTTGGCCTGAGAGTGGGTCTGATGGATCAAACAGAAGTCTTGGCATTAGAGCATTTACTAGATACTTTTGTGGAAACTGTAGCAGATGTCAGAAAAACAACATTCTTTCTGCATAGCCTTTTTCTTAAGACTTTCTGAGGCTTCCTAAAACATTGTATTGAGTAGAGACAGTAAAGGAAATATTGTAGGAGCTACAGTAGACTATCAGGAAGTGATATTATTTTAAATAGTTTTCTATTTAACAACCAAATTATTTTTTTTTTTTAGAACTTTTAGACATATTGGCCATGAATTTCTGTTTCTTTTAAACAAAAAAAAAAAAAAAAAAAAAAAAGGAATTAATATAATAAATTAAGCATTTTAAGATGTAAATGAAAAGTTACATTGCTATGTGTGCTTGCCATTTTAAAATTCTATTATGAGTCCTATTGAAGCAGAACAGGAAAAATGACTATGCAAAGAGATTAGCTGAAATTATTTTATTAAATGACTCTCTTTCTTTCTATTCCCTACACAATCCTCAGTAGATCACTCCTTTTCACAGTCCTTCTCAGTCTCATATTTATTATTTCTGTCCTTCCCTCCCTTAGGTCTTCACTATTCCATTCCTTTAGTCCCTCTTCACCACTAAAGGTAAAGTTCCTGTATCCAAATTGCTGCTACTTGTACTCTCCTCTGACAGTCCATATTTCATAATGACTCTCCCCTCTTTTTCTGTTTCTTTCTCTAGTTTTTCACTTTAACTCTCTTCAGCCATATTTTAATTCATTAATGTTAAGGCATAAAGGGAAAAGATATTCCTCAAAAGAAACTACTGTTTTAGGCTGAAAAGGAAGAAGCAATAAGACTATCTTATTGTATCTAGTCATATCTGAAGGCTATCTGAGGGTGGTTTGTTGCATTAAGTGCAACAAACATTTCCTAATTTAGATTAGGGGAAAGAGGAATAATATTAGAATTCTTTATTCCTCTACTGTTCATAAAGGGAGCTTAAGTAAATAGCTCAGATACACACAGTTGTCCTGTAGACAACTAAACTTTATTGAGATGAAACGTCAACTTTTTTATTAAGGTTCAAATCTAAAAACAATATAGTGACTATCTTTAATAATTAAATCCGTTAAATTTGATAATGAATCTCTTGACTCAGAGCAGCTTCTGATTTCAGAGTCATTTACACTAATGAAAACTGACAGTCATAAAATTAATCTCCAGAAATCTTCATATGGTAAGATAACAACAACTGGAAATTTCAGTGCAATTATTTGTAAACACATGTTTCTAGGAGTTTTACCCACTATTGCTCTATCTGATGTTACTTCCTCTTCCAAGCAATACCATAGTGACAGAGTTTATTACCTGAAAATGGAGTATATACATATGGACATATATATAGACATATACCTTAAAAATAAAACTAGAATGTAGTATTATTACATTTCCATAACAGGGACATTGCCTTGTACCCTTTTGTTAGAGAAGGGATCTTTATTCTTGTTGTAGAAGAGACAGAAAAAGTCGAGTCATTAATGGAGAAACTCAACATTGATAGAGACAGTCATACAAGGAACAAAAATTAATCCCATTGGGAAGAAAGAAGAAAGAAATTGCAATGTTTAGGATTTGCAAGTGAAAACCTAGAAGATGCAGAGGTGTAAGACCCACATAGCTTCTGAAGAGTCAGGATATTATTATTTTACTCAAGAAAGGAGAGACTGTTCAGAAACTAAGTTTTCCTTATAAAAGCTTTGGTTCTCTTTGTAGTTTCAGTTTAGACTGTCGTTACCACTGATTAAGTTTTCATTTAGAGGATTAAGACGACAACAAGTGGGGGAAGATTTAAAGCATGGCTACTCATCCGTAGTAGAAAGATGAGAAAGTTGTTACGTGAAGCTAACTGAAAAGCAGACATAAAACTTCTGTACTGCTCCTGTAACAGTCTCAGGTGTTCTCCCCACTGTTGTAATACTATAGAGCCTCACAAGACCAGAACTCTGAAAAACTTGTGCAACATAAAACAGGAGCCTTTCCTTGCTATACCTTCAGTAGGCCCTTGAAGTATTGGTCAGATGAACACCCTCTGAAAAGTTTAAAAGGTCAAAACTTGTGTTAATTCAGACACTGATCTGGAATTATTTGGTGCTTGCTAATATCCCTGTAACCCAGCATAATAGTAAAATGTGATTTTAAAAAAAAAATAAGTAAGAAAAAATAATTTGTTAGCAAAATTCAAATGTAAATTGTAGAAATATTTGTTTCTAAGATACCTTATATACCCTATGCAAGGGTATACAAGAAAAAATATACTTATATTTGCCTGTACTTCAGATTTATGCCAAATATTTCAGATTTCATAAATATTTTTTTCCTACTTAAATTTTGGTGAGACGAGTCCCAATTTTATTGTATAGATTTACAAAATATTTAAATGCAACTTTTATGGATGTATGTTAGTTTTGCATACAACTACTCTTTATACACATATATAAGCAGGAACATGGATGATACTAATTCCAAGTTGGTGGCTGAAACTTGAATAGCTGTGGATGTAGTTTCAAGGTATTCTCACATGACTCCTTGTGTCAACTTTGAGGGATACCATGTGCTAATATAGACTCCATGATGAGCAGGGCCATAAAACTGTCCTGATTAATTTATCATTACTCCTAATAAGCATCCTTATAAGACCTATCACGGAAAATTATAAGTATCTAAAGATGGATGCACTGTGTCTAACTCTTACATGAATTTCTTACGTAAATTCTGTCAAGTTACAGCCAATGCTTATGTCATAAGAATTTTTTAAAGTAAATCTTCAATTTTCTTGTCTTTATTCTTCTCAGAAACTGAACACAATTCTTTGGAATCTCTTGCTTATCTGAGAAAACCACTGATTTCAACTCTAGGATGCTAGGTTTCATATAAAGATGGATTTTTTTCTTCTTAGCTTTTTGGTTGATAGAAAAACTGGCAGAGTAGCATCTACTATGAAAAAAAATACATTTACATTAGTTCTGTATTAATTTGAAGTGTCTTGGAAGCCTGCTAACAAGGATATATAATATAACTAAAATATCTTATTCAGTAGATACTTAATAACTTCTTAGTAATCATAGAATCATGGAATAGTTTGCGCTCAAAGGGACCTTTAAAGGTCATCTAGTCCAACCCCCTGCAAGGAGCAGGGACATCCCTGACTAGATCAGGTTGCTCAGAGCCTCATCCTACCTGACCTTCGATGTTTCCAGGGATGGACATCCACCACCTCTCTGGGTTCCAGTGTTTCATCATGCTCATAGTAAAGAATTTATTTCCTTATATCAAGTCTGAATCTGACTCCCTCTATTTTAAAATCATTACTCCTTGTGCTATCACAACAAGTCCTGCCAAAGAGTTTCTCCATGCCACCTTTATGTACTGGAAGGCCACTGTAAGGTCTCCTTGGAGCCTTCTCTGCTCCAGACTGAACAGCCCCAACTCTCTTAGCCTGTCTTCATAAGAGAGCTGCTCCAGCCCTCTGATCATCTTTGTGGCCCTCCTCTGCACTCACTCCAAAATGTCCACGTCCTTCTTCTGTTTGGGACTTCAAAGCTGGATGTAGTATTGCAGGTGGTGTCTCATGAGAGCAGAATCACCTCTCTCGACCTGCTGGCCATGCTTATTTTGATGAAGACTGGAGGTGGCTGGCTTTCTGGGTTGCAAGCACACATAATGCTGCATTCAATCTTCTGGATTCACCTACACAGAACATACAATACTTTGATTAACTTGGCAACAGAAAAAAAAATATTAAAAACTTGGCAGTGTCTGATAGGAATACTGTAACTCTGAGTGACTCAGAGAAAATAAAATTGTGATAATGACACTGAACAGTGCCTACATGCCATTCAAAAGTTGTACTATAGTAAGCAAGACAACTGATAAAGTAATATAGTTCTCAACAGGAATACTTGATCTTCAGTTACGATGTTGTTTATTTTATGGATTTCCCTCTCCCTTCTGTATTTATTATGCTTAGGTAAGTGCTCAGAAGTAACTGGACACCATAGGAGAATAGCTCACAAATAGGTCAACTTTTCAAAGTCAAAAATAGTGAAACCAGTGCAACTGCAGTGGAAGACATCCCCATAGCTCTGTCCTCATCTCCCTTCATTTGCTGCCACATAAATTTTCTTAATTTTACATTTTATTACCTTTGTCCTTCAGCTCCTTCATCTCTGTAGAGAAGTGTATTCTCATTTAATAAGGAGTAAAAATTGAATACAGTCCCTGTGAGTTCCTGATCATGCTGAGCATAGCCCTACATACAAATGTGGATTTAGTGCTGCTGCAGTTCACTGAACATCTGAAAAGAAAAGATAAATGTTCCCTGCATAGACTACTGTGGTGACTTTGACATTGCTGGACATACATTTCCCCAATAGTGACATTCACTGAGGAGACAAAAGGAGGATTAAATGTTGTAATTGTACTTTGACAAGAACATATGACTTCTGGGATGGATTAATACTCCTGTAGAGGATTTTACTACTATGTTTGACAATACTTCCTCACGAACTTTTATTCTGGATGCCCTTTTTCTTTAGCAATGTAACGACACATGGAGTGTCTGAACAAACAGTTATCTCTGTTCCAAGGAAAATACATTGTAAGTTCATAAAAGGTTATCCAGACTTTTCCACTGCTCAGCAGAATTTAGTCATCTCACCTGACCTTTCAGCATGTCGTGGATTTTTACTTCTTACCCTGGGTGACCTCTTCTTCTGACTATAATCAAGGATAACTGAAACTTAGCTTTTATTTCCTGCTACATAGATCTGAGTTGCAGAAATCCATAATAGGGTCCATTTAGATGGTTGACCAATCTAAAAGTAAGCCAAGTATTTCTAGGCTTAATAATCATATTTCTTCTGAACCTTTCCAGGTGCCCAGATTCATATCTTCCAGAGAAGTCTGTTTCCAGACTAGTTTTGGTGTTACGGTTAGTCTCTCAGTGCGTTTCTGAATGGAAGCTAACTCTACACAGTCCCACTTGGTTCTGCTGAAAGTGTCTTCTGTTTGTGATCTATTCTCCAAAGCTCTGTTGTCTGCTTTCTACCACCTCACCAACGTCTCAGTCTGCACACAATGGGCAAACTCTTTGTTCTATGCAAAAATCTTTCCATTTCTTCTCTGACTTCCCTAGGAAACACCTTTTCACCAAGCATGCTAAAATGTCTATAGCAGGACATCAGATTTCCTTGGACATCCAGGAAGTCCACCTGACCTTCTCATTCTTTCCTTAAGGGAACACAACACAATACAAGGAGAGCAAGTAAAGAAATAATCTGTCATATTGATACTGCAACAGAACTGGTCTCTGAAAAAAAAAGGTGCGTATAGGAACAGCACTAAGAAATTTGATTGATACTTATTTATCTCATAGAAACAGCTAATGCATGCTGTACCTCAGTAAAAGAAAACATCACCAGCAGTTTGTATATCTTCGTTTATTAAATGGTACCTACTGGTAATATGAATTGCAACCAAAGTGCAGTTCTTGAAAGATGTATCTGTGTCCAACTAACTCCAGTTTGACGTGGCTTACTTTGCATAAAGGAGAATTTTTCACATTTCCGTCTTGCTTTGAATTTCAGTAGAATTTGTGGGAAGACTAAGGGACCTGGCTGTATTATTTAAGTACTTGATTTAATTGGGATGAATTTGAGGCCTATTTTATCTATTCAGCTCTAATCTCATGCATTGCTTGTGCAACCACACAATCATGTCTCATTGGAGAGGCTATACTGTGGCATTTCATAGATTTTGTTGTAGCTTCAGTGATCTGCCAGGACAAAAAATTACAGTTTTCCAGTGAGTCTAATACACTGGTAAAATTGCTAGAAATCAACTCTTATAAGTAACAAATTTGCCAGTAAAGCACGTTACAGTGTTCACTGATCAGCTTATTATATGATTTTTGCCTCCTCATTTGTATGCAGTATTATTTTAAAGCTGCCACTTCAATAACTTCTGCTTTTAGCAATAGAAGGGTTTCAAACTATCATAAGACAAGGCAATTTTTTAAAACACCAACACTCACCTGATATCTCCTAATAAAAAACACCGACTATCAGCAGTTCTAAGTAATAAAACCTTGGATAAAGCTTACCATCCACTCAGAAACACTATACAAAAAACGGTCTTACTAAATGATGCACTAAATGAATACAGTCAATATTGACCTTCTGCTTCCAGAAGCTTCCAAAAATCTCAGTGTCTTGACTCATTCTCAAATTAATTATCAAATGTTAAAACTATTCATTTTTATATTCTTTCAGTATTACCCCTTAATCTCATCTCCTTTTTACAGCAAACATAATAATGACATATGAATCTGGTTTTTTAAATTGATCATTATCTAAGTTTATAAGCTTTTAAAATACTGCTTAATGTGTATATTCATGTGTTTATTCTTTGAATTGAAATTTATTCTGTGATACTAATGGACACACTTTCAATTCACTGTGGAGAAGAATATAACTTTGATTCCCTGTGAATACGGCACCAGGTTTCTCAACTGTTTTTATGGAGTTGTCAATGAACTGAACTTCTTTCTTCTTTCTTGAAGGTTGTCCTTGCAAAATAAAGGAGGTTGTTGTCCATGGGATTCTGATGTTACCATTTATGAGGGCTTTTAGTGATAGAACAAGGGATAATGGCTTTAAACTAGATTTAGATTGGATACAAGGAAGAAATTCCTTGTATGAGGATGGTGAGACACTGGAACAGGTTACTCAGAGAAGTTGTGGATGCCCCATCTCTGGAAGTGGTCAAGGTCAGGTTAGATGGGGCTTTGAGCAACTTGATCTAGTGAAAGATATACCTGTTCATTGCAGGGAGGTTGGCCCAGACGATCTTGAAGGTCCCTACCAACTCAAATCATTCTATGAATCTATGATTCCATGATTCTATGATCACTTGTCTTTGAGTTATGCTGCAAATGAACCATTGATGCTTATTTACAAATGGAATTGTAGGTAACAGTTTATATACAACTTTATCATTTTATATTTCTGTGGGTTTGTAGCTGATATTGATTAAGAAAAATATTTTTGTTGGATTTTCAGGGTTTTTTTTTCTTTTTTTTTTGCTTTTCTCCATAATTCTGTAAGTGTTAAAAAAAAATTTAAAGAATGTTGAAAATTTTTACAAGGTTAATTTGGTAAGAAATTTCTTAATTAATTACATTTCTGAAATTAACACTTTTCTATCATTATTCAAGTTATTCAAGCTCCCATTAAACAAACAGAAGACAAGAAGTCAACATTCCAGACTCCAGTTTGATTAGTCTGAGGATTTCCCAATAGATGCTGTATCAAAGCTTTCAGATATAGCAACTAGAAAAGAAGAGGAATACACCCACACTCATGCCTCAGGTCTGTTTGAAGGAGGTACTCTAAGAGTCATACACTAAAAGAAAATAGTTTCAGCTGTACAACTTCAAAGTTTCTCTAGTAAAAATCAGATTTTCACAAATACTGAAGTCCCAAAAGACAGAAAAAATACCCATTTAAAATGTAAACTTTATCTCCACCTTGACAGAAACAACTAAAAATAATGAATTTTTATTTTTTAAGCAGCAATATTACAGTAGTGCCCTCCCCATGTACAGACTGTTATGATATTAAAAATAAATAATTCATTTAGAATAAACCTGTATTAATGGCAGATTGGTCTTCTGTTTTGTTTTTTTTTGGTATCTGAAATTTTGACTGAATGGTAGAGATATATATATACGTGTGAACACCATATACGTCACTCAGAGCACCATTAGCACTTAGGAGCTAGTTATGTCATTTTGTGATTATGTACATGGAGGATACTCATTGTTATCTGTCAATCCTGTAATTTTTTTTTTCTGCAGTATTGTTGCAGATTAAGATTTAAGACAATTTCTAGCTTGTTCAAAGTCCACTTAAAACATTGAAAAGTTTGCTGCATAGTTCAATCTGTTATGGACCATTTGTATTTAAACACCTTATTTTTCTATCCATGGGGACTGAAGTGAATGGGAAAGACAGCAAGATACCAAACCTTTTTTGAAGCAAAGATAGATGAGGTTAAGAATAATATAGCCATGTTTTGCCTATGCTACAAAGGGAGCAACTCAACTGAAAAGAAGTTAGATATTTTCTGCAGGTAATATAAAGTTGTCAGTAATGTGCAACTGTAGGGCTGTGGAGCACTTCCTAGCACCTGGGATTCAAAAACTCACTTTGAGATCACACAATTAAGGAAATCTGCATCACTACTATTCACTGTGATTTTCACTGCTAGGAAATGGGCAGTTAGACAGAAAGATCGGCACTGTCTTCCAGCAGTACAAGATTTTCTTGGTTTGGATAATCAGAGGATCAAAGTAGAAAGGAGACTCACCAGAGAATTAGAGTTTGGAACAGGCAATGTCACAATCCCAGACTAAAGAATCAATGAGTCGCTTGTCAATGCAACAGCCCAGGCAACCAACAGCCGTTTTAGATCCGTAGAAACCAAATTTACACATTATATACAGCTGCTCTGTAATAAGCACAAGTGGTTTCAATCCGGGTTTTGCTTACTCTTTGTGTTCCACATGAAATGTTTCAAAATCAGTTTCTTTCAAATATTTCTGTTGCTAGTGATGCTAGTTGTAAGAAATAGTAATTTCATTTTCTTTTTTCTTAGCAGAAGTTCTTGAAAATTCAAAGCTTAGTTCTGTACATGCAAATATTAAAAGATACAATCTTTAACTGGGATGATAAGCAACATCTCCTCATGCTTAAAAAAAAAACCCTATAACTTACTCGGGAAAGAAGGTGATTACAGAAGAAATAGGGCACCATGTTTCTCAACTATTTTTCTGGAGTCGTTAGTGGACCAGACAGGTGGTTCGGCTTTGTTTTTCTTTTTTTCTTTTTTTCTTTTTTTTTTCTCAAAAGCTATCCTTGCAGAATAAATGAAGTTATTATCATGAAATCCTCATGCTGCTTGTTGATGCTGGAAGTGCGACGATCATGATGCCCATGCGACACACAAGACCAACAGCATCCTGAGCTGCATAAGGAAGAGCATTACTAGCAAGATAGGGAAGTGATCCTTCTACTCTGCTCAGCCCTAGTGAGACACGTCTGGAGTGGTAGGTCCAGGCCTGGGCTCCCATTTTCAAGGAAGACATGGCCATACTGGAGCAGGTCTAACAATGAAATATGAAGATCATTAGGGACTGGACCATTTTTTACGTGAGGGGAGTCTGAGAGAGCTGGGACTGTTCATCTTGGAAGAGAGAAAGCTCAGTGGAATCTTATCAATGTGTATAAACAGTTGATGGGAGGGACTAAAGAAGACAGAGCCAAACTCTTCTCAGTGGTGCCCACTGACAGGACAAAACACAAGCAGCATATATTAAAATATAAGAGGTTCCAGTTAAACACAAGAAAAAAAAAAAAATTTCCTGGAAGGATGGTCAAACATTGGAAGAGGTTGCCCAGAGATGTTCTGTATGTCCATTAGTAGCCATTGGTAATATTTTGCTGCTTTGATGCTGCTATTTTGCTGCTCTCTTCCTTTGCCCACATATGAAGGAAGTCACTCCAGACTTTTGTTAATCAATTGTTTCTAGTGTGGTGTTCTTTCTTTTCTGGAAGTCTTTCACGTCTGAATCCTGACCATTCATTTCTAAAATTGCTGAAAACTGCAGCATTAATACATTTCCTACTAAAGAATCACAAATATGCTGAAAAAATAAAGTCATGTTTGTATCAAATCTCACCCAAAGTGAGTGGAAACTCAGGAATGTAATCTTTCTGGACCTCAGTTTCCACTCTGTAAAATCAGAATAATGCTATTTCAAGAGCATGCATGAGTGTTGTTAAGATATGCTAATAGATTCTAACCATATGGTGATAAAAGCCATAGAAAAACCCAGAATAAAATTTGCAATTTAGTTTTTGAATAATTTCTATCGGAAATTGGGACTGTAAAAAATTTCTATGAAATTACACTAAGCATTAATTAATGTGACAAAAGGAAAATAATGAATTGTTAATTTTTAAGTTAGTACTACACTTCCATCTGCTCTGAATGTGTTGGGATTTGGCTAAATAAATATAGTTAATTAGGTAAGCAAAGACATAAATATACTGAAACAGTGACTTACATTTTCATAAGCTTCCATGTTTAACATTAATTTTGGCATTGAATGTCTGTTAAGTACTTGACTCTACTAAATATTTCCATGTTCAGTTAATGTACTTCTAAAACCTTGTTTGAAATCTGCAACAAACCTACTTCATTGTGTTACTTCTGGTATTTTGTAACGTCATAATTTCAAACCTAATTGCAGAGTGTTCCTATTTCTTGCTTTAATGCATTTTTTTTTAACTCTCTTATTTCTTTAGGTTTTTTTTTTTTTGGTTAGACAGCTTTGTTTATTTGTTTGTTTTGTTTTTTTTCTGAAATATGTGCCATGTGTATATCTCAGGATAGTTCTTGGCTAATCTATACATATTTACATCTGCAATAATTTGGAAATGCACTTAAGCAGGCTATCACATATAAAAATAAGATTTTATTTTCTCAAATATTTAAAATTTTATAAATAACTGCGAAAACAAATACTAACACTTTTAAGATTTTTTTCCTAGCTTTGGAAATATTTTTTGCCATTTTTAGAATTAATTTGTATGACTATCAGCATTTTATCTTCATTTTGTAATGGAGGTCTTACTTTTTTTAAATAATAGTAATAATAGATGTTATCACTGTTCTTAAAATGCAAAGACAAACCATAGATATTTTATGTATATCTTATTTATATATGTATAAAAACATAGACATATATAAATCACACATATATCACATTTTCAGAAATGCTCAACAAACTGTATAGCTCCAATTTTTTTTTCTTTCATTGTTTGTGTGGAAATCAACATTCTTTCAGGGAAAGCCAGTGATATATGCAGCAAGAAAGACCAAGGATAGAGGAGAGTTGCTGTACTAGCCCGTTTTGAAGCTTCATACCTCTGTGCAGTAGCTTACAAACATGGGATTGTGAACTATCAGGGGTTTATCAATGACTTCTAAAGGGCCTGTGAATGTTATTGAGAAAGGTAAGTCTATCACAGGCAGGCTTAAACTCTGTAAGATCTGAATTGCTACTGATTTTCTATGCATTTGTAAAATCAGCTTATGCTGAAGTGAAGACTTTGGCATGTTTTCAGTATACTTAGTCTTTCTGGATATTTTTTTTTCATCTCATTGCTATATACTTATTGATAGAATATTAATTAAACGATCACTAAGATAGTGAAGCCCCTAAAAGCTCAGCAGTTTTTACTGTTGTAATGACAAGTTTTCTCTCGCATCTTCTCATCAAAATTTATCTGTAGAAGCTGCGGGTGAACAACCTTAACAAGATATATTGCAATTCAAGTCTCAGAAGGCTAGGCTTTTATTTCTTATATCACTTAATCTTATTGTTTCTATGCAAACATTCTATAAAACATTGCCACTAAATATAATAATGTACATTTCACAGTATTTTGTTTACATTATATTGATTTTAAATATATATTTCATAAGGTATTATCTTGCAAAGCTACTATCTTTTCTCTTTAGCACTTTAAACTAAACAGAAAAATAACATTATATCCTGAATATTCTATAACATTATTTTTAATTCACCAGTTGAATAACATTGTTTCAGTATATTCATGGTTCAGCTTACATGATGCAAGTGACCTGCGGTGAGGCTGATAAACCACACACACACATCAATAAAGCAAAAGGTGCTGAGAAAATAATTTTTATTTCCTACAGTAATGATTAGAAATAGCTGTTACAAAAGCAATGGTGAAGATACCAAATAAAAAAATCTGCCATATGAAGAATTTTCTGACCTACATTAAACAAAGTTGTGGTATGAACAACATGGAGAGAAGGGGTGATAAGCAGGCACAATGTGGGCAGTCAAGAAGAGCAGTGCCTCCTGACAAGCATGCTCACTGTAACAGCTCAGGCTTATATGCAGCAGTCTCTCTTCTGTGAAAACAGAAAGATGCTGTATGAAGTCCCAGTTATGGGAAAATCTGAAGGCTGGACATACAATCTTCTAGCCTCTGTGGCATGAATTTGAACTTTCTATTCTTTGAACTTCAAGAAGACTGAAGTTCCCATCTACTAGGTTAAAAACCATCACAAGCAACAGAAGAATTGTTACTATACTTGCACTCCTGTCTGTGTCACAGTCACTGCAGAGTATTTTGATATTATCCTTCATTTGCAAGCCCGATGCAGCATTAGACTTATGTTTCATAGTACTACCCTTTGCAGTACAAATACACACCTTGTAGCACTACCTCAAAAGAGCATAGTTTGGAAAATCTTTCCACCAAAAAGCCTTGCTTTTTTGCACACCTCAAGAAATAGGAAAAAGTACTTATCATCTCCTCACTATCTGTTCTCCTATGAAAGAAAGTCTCAACATTTTGTTACTGCTTTTTATTGTTTGTTTTTTTTTTTAATCCCAGGCTCTAATTTTGCAAATTCTTTTTTTTTTCCTTTTCATGTTGCTTCTGATTTTTAAAAAGCAGAATGAGGAAAAAAATTGAAAATGATCTTGAATAATCTAGGAAGAAATATGGTTTCCAGAATGTTTCAAACTACTATGAGTTGCATGGAAGTGGCTGACAGAATGAGAAGAATGTTGTCCTGCAGAGTCCAAGCTAAATAACTATGCCAGAGGTCATCTTATCCAACCCTTTACTCAAGCAGGGCCACCAAGATCCAGTTGCACAGGACCATGTCCAGATGGCTTTTGAATATCTCCAAGGAGGGAGACTCTACAACATCCCTGGGCAAACTGTACTAGTTCTTATTCACCCTCAGAGTGAAAAAAAACCCAAACCAATGTTTCCTGGTGTTCAGACGGCACCCCGTGTGTTTTAATTTTTGCTCATTGCCTCTAGTTCTCACTGGGCACCACTGAAAAGAGCCTGGCTCCATTCTCTTTACACTCTCCCTTGAGGTATATTTTTTTTATATATATATATACATATATATATATAAAAATATGTATATACATTGATGAGATCCCCCTGAGCCTTTTGTCCAGGCTGAACTGTCCCAGAGCTCTCAGTCTTTCCTCATAGGAGAATTGCTCCTGTCCCTTCATCATCTTTGTCACAGTTCATTGGACTCTCTTCAATATGTCCACGTCTCTCCTGTACTGGAGATCCCAGACCTGGACACAGCAGTCCAGGTGTGGCCTCACCAGCGCTGAGTAGAGGCAAAGAATCACCTCCCTCGACCTACTGGCAACACTTTGTCTAATGTAGCCCAGGAGTCCATTAGTCTTCTTTGCAGCAAAGGTGCATCACTAGCTTGTGTTTAACCTGGTGTCCACCAGAACCCACAGGGCTTTTTCTGCCCACTTGCTTTACAGTTGAGTGGCCTTCAGTGGTTGCCTGGGGTTGTTCCTCCTCAGGTGGAGGACTTTTCACTTGTCCTTATAGTGTTATCATAAATTGTCATCACTAATTCTCACAATTAATATATAAGTAGAAATTCACAATGTTGGACAGTATATGAAGTGGAAATAGAAACTAATTCACAAATAAATTAAAATGTGAAATGCTACTTGGCACAGCATGGAATAACTATACTGAAATATAGTTTGAGAAAAAATACAGAATATGAAAGATATAGTTGGGATAAGACATGTTTACTTGGTGTAATATTAGTGAATTGCAAACTGCTGAATCCCTGCAAGTGGATTTATGTTGCTTTTGAGATAGACACAAACTTGACAAAAAGCTATCTTCAGTTTCTAATATTATATGTTATGAATTAATGTATTTCTTTAGTGTGTATTTTTTTTTGGTCATAAACCAAATATTTCTGGTTTAGATATAATTTATAACGACAAAGATTGCAATTTAAGTATCCATAGCTATATATAAATACATATATATATATATATATACACGTGTGTATATATCTATATATGCAGCATTTTGGTGATGCAAAGAAAAGCCTTAAACAGGACATGCCTCCAGAGAGTCTTCTTTTCCTTAAATAATTTTCCCTTCCTTTGTTCTTTATAAAATCAAACAACCTCCCATGACTCTTTGCCTTGCAAAACAATCCTCCAAAACAAATAAAAAAAACCCACCTCCTTGTGGCCAATATTCTAAGTCTTCAGTAGCATCAGTTAATTAAAACTTTATTCCTAGCTCAACTTGCATTGGAAATCAAGCTGAAAATACAGCCAGGTTAAGTCCTTTAAAAAGATATCTTGCATTCCATACAAGGGTAAGGATTTACTATAGATTTTAAGTAAAGTTTAGTGTAAAGTTTGGTGCAAAGAAACTTAAGCTCTAGACAGATAAAAATAAACTGTCAATATTTCCTTCCTTTCTTTGCCAAAGTGAAAAATTTTAGACCGTATAATGACATGATAATTAATACGGAAGATCAGAATTTTTTTCCTGCTACTTAAGTAGAACTATTAGAGTCTAAATGTTAAGAGAGTGAATGCAAAATAAATTATGTTTGAATTGACTCTTTTATTTGAAGCACATCCTTGTTATTTCTTCCAAGAATATGCCCTTTTGTGAATTCACACTATCATTTTGTTGAAAAGAATGAGTTCAGAGGGGATCATTACAGAAGGTGACAGTTACACTACAGAAGGGAACCTGGGCTTATTTTGAAGAGTTATCAAATCCAAATAGAAGACAATATAACCCGTAAAAAGAGTGGAATTTTGTTCATAAGCTTGCCTTAGGCAAGCAAAATGTTCAGTTCACATTTACTCATTTGCCACAGAAAGGAACTATGAAAGCTAGAAAAAAAAAATAAAATCTTTGATCATACTTTATTCCTATGGGACTTCACTGTATCTAAAATAATATGATCTAAGCTTACTATTGATGGGAAGAGTGATCTCTGGAAAGCATCAAATCCTTTCAAACCTCCTGAGCTCAAATTTCAGAATACAATGTTTTGAAAAAATAGATCCATTGGAAATACCAATCCTCTAGGTTATAGCTAAGATTTAGCTATTGCTTTTTTTTCTTTTTTTTTAATGTAACTGGCTTTAAAATACTTCAGCTGTTACTGATGGGGCACAAAACATGTTTTTATTAACATTGTGTCTTCAGAAGTGCTCTCCCTGATTCCTTGGAGGAGTTAGAACCAGCTAACTCCTTAGACAGGATCTGTTATGTTGACTGAAGTCCAGAGTAGTTAGGTAAAAAAAAGACAAAAAAAAAAAAAAATCTCTTCTTTTACAAGCTCACTCAAAAGCAACTCACAAAATAACAAAGTTGCATGATTTGAAATGCACAACAAATGGACTTGGATTATTTGTACAGTCAATATTACTACGATTTTCCCTACTTTCTTTGCTGTGTAGGTAGATGGAGAAGGAGCCCAAGTGTATGGTCCTCATTTAACCTCTTCTGCTATCCATTCTGCTAGTGAGACAGCTTACTATAACAGGCAGCAAGCGAAATGGAAAAGGGAGGGAAAAGGGTACAGCAGGTGAAAATTATAATGGAAAAGGGAGTATGACTGCATAGCTGCTAAATGAAAGCATGCCCTATCAGTGAGAAAAGATTTTAAAAGAATGAAGCATGATAGAATTGCATATTGCCACAGACAAGGACTCCTGCAGCCCTAGACCCTCTAATAACTTTGCATAAGAGCCAGGCTGTAGCTGGCTAGTTCAGAGAATATGCCCAAAGTTTACCATGTGGAGTAAGGCTGACAAAAGTGTGTATGATAACCAAGTCTGAATAGCCAATAGGGCAGCCAAGTTAACTTCTAGTGAGATATGTGTATCTATAGTGAGATCCCTCTAGTAGCTGATGGGCCTGGCTGATTTATGTGATGGTGATAGATAGCAGAGAATTACTAGAATTGGGAGTCATTTGAGGAAATTTTCTGAGATATAATTATTCTTCCTATTTTTGAACTTGGTGCATCTCTAGTGTTGAAAAATGAGCAACTTTCTCAGGTGCTGCAGTCCACTGGATTTTGTCAGACCTTAAGGATTTACACAATCATTTTTCTTTGTATCTGCATAATTAGGCCAATGAGTCAGAAGTGATGCCAGACTAGATAACAATAGCTACTTCAATCCACAGATACAAGTGAGGCATATAGATAGTACGACAGTATTTGGAAAGCATTTTAGTAGACTGAAAGAAACATACATTGAAAATAAAAATGTTTTTGGAGTTACTAATGTATTTCCTGCAACAGATACAGACTCTTATATCCCTAACTATGAGTGCAAATTAAATCTTGTGACAAAACACTTTCATCTGATTAATACACAATGCAGTAAATATAAATGTTACCACTTACACTGAGTGTTCATTTTTTTCATTTACAGCAATAAAACATAGAAGCCTATTCTATAAAAGTATAATCTGGAAAACCAGATTTTCCTGTGTAAAACAGTGTGTTCAATTGCTATCATAGGCTTTATATTTTCAATGTTTTAATAGGATCCTATGTCAAGATTTTCTAGAATTATTCTTCCAGTTTTCAAGTGTAGAAGTTATTTTAGTCTGGGCGCACTAGTAATAAATCCTAAGCCAAACATATGAAATGTTTTGCTTTGCTACTAAGGAAGGCAATATTAGCCTCATTTACTAGATGAATTTGGAAACAAAATGTATTACTATTGGTTGTTCCCGTCAAGCATGATTAATTCTCTCAAACACATAATTAGCTATTTCTATTTCTGTAGAGATGTCACATGGAGAATGCGCTCAGCTTGTTTTAATTCAGTATTGTCTGTATTTCAAGAAGTCTCTCAAATGAAGATAACAGAATATTTCAGCAGACAAAATCCTCTGTGCTAAAACATATTTCAAAGTAGTGTATTTTAACATTGCAGTATTTCTTCTAGAGTACAAAAGAGCTATCACTGCTGGTGGCACCTGATTTTGTTTTACTTTTTTTTTTACTATACTAAAGATTATGAGGTAAAAAGGCGGATCCATAGGGCCCAATGTCAAATATATAGGTGCAAATTCGCATTATTTATTGTAAAAGATATTTTTTATATCCAGATAATAGAATGCCATAACAAAGGTAATAGTTTTAAAACACAACATTAAGTATTGATATTAAACAGTATTTTAGAAAAATAAAGACATTTTCTTTAAAATCAGATGCTCAATAACTTAGCAACTGAATCAGACATTTCTTTAGTTCTTAGGCAATGCCTACTAAAACTCTGTAAATACACTTTTTTTTTTCATAATTAGAATCAGCTAGCTTATATCGAGAGTCTTTAGTATAAGATTTATTTTGCTTGCTAGGTTGCTTGCTTGCTTGCTTCTAACAGTATACTTTAATAGCATACTTCAGGATTTAGAGTGACAGGTGTCATCAGATAAGGCTTGCTCAGTAAATGAAGAAAAATCTTGCATTTCAGTTTCATTCAAATTCACTTCCTTTATACTTTGAGTGGACAAATGACAACCTTGGAGCAATTTGAGGATTTTGGCTATACATCTTGTAATACCATAAACTTGTAAAATATGAGTATTTGACTGCAATTCAGATACCAGCTTTTTCACTGCTCAGTTTTTAATGACCTGAGGTTATGCACTAAAATTCCAAAGCAATCCAGGGGGATTTATTGGTATTATTACTGGATTTGAAGGCAAGTCAGAGGCTTAATCCCTATGCACTTCTCTGTTAAAAAAGGAAAAAAAAAAATCACTATAGAATTCTGAACAAAGAACAAGATGCCCGTGTAACAAAATTTAACCTTGAAAGAAAATAGAACAGTCCTGTCATCTTGTATGTGTGTTATTTTAACAATATATCTTGTTTCATCTGTTCACTGGAATGTGAACTGAACAGAGCTGGCAGCTCTTTAGGGACATTATTCCTGGAGCACAACAGCTCCTGATTCCTACGTGGAAGAAATCTGGCAAGGAAGGCAGGAGACCAACACAGCTCAGTAAGAACCTCTTGGTCAAACTAAAGGGTAAGAAGGAAATGCTCAGGGACATGTACTCTGGGAAGAATATAGGGACACTGCCCAAAATTGTAGTTATGGCATTAGGAAAGCTAAGATATAGTGGGAGCTGAATTTGGCAAGCTATGCAAAGAAAAAATAAGAAGGGCTTCTATGGGTAAGTTGGACAGAAAAGGAAGATTAAAGAAAATGTTCTCCCCCGTGTTAAATAAGACAGGAAAACAAGTGACAACCAACATAGAGAAGGCTGAGGTACTCAGTAATGGTTTTTTTTTTTTGCCTCAGTTTTCAGTTATAATCTCTCTTCTCATATTTCTCAAGACCCCGAACCTCAAGGCAAGGATTGTGGGAATGAAGTCTCTCCCATCATAAGTGAAGATCAGGTTTGACATCATCTGAGGGATCTGAACATACGAAGTCCATGGGACCTGACAAGATTAATCCCAAGATCCTGAGGGAATTGGCTAATGCAGTTTCTAAGCCACTCTCCATAGTGTTTGAAAAGTCATGACAGTCAAGGAAAGTCCTCAGTAACTGAAAAAAGGGAAACATCACACCCTTTTTTTGTAAAAACAAAAAAGTGAAAAAAAAAAAAAGAGGACCCTGGGAGCTACCAACCAGTCAGCCTCACCTCTGTGCTCTTTTGGAAGGCATGTCAAAACATATAGAAGACACGGAGGTGGTTAGAGACAGCCAACATTGGCTTCAACAAATACGAATCATGCCTGACTAAACTAGAGCCCTTCTACAATGGAGTGATTGCGTCCGTGGACAAGGGAAGAACTACAGACGTCATCTACCTGGACTTCTGTAAGACCTGTGATACATTCTTACAAAGTATTCTTGCCAATAACTAGAGGACATATGACTTTGATAGATGGACTGTTAGATGGATAAGAAACTGGATAGGTGTCCATGTCCAAGACATAGGCCTGTTAGAGTAGGTTCAGAGGAGGGCCATAAAAATGATCAGAGGTCTGAAAAGCCTTTCTTCTGGAAAGGAAAGCTGAGAGAGTTGGGGTTGTTCTGTCCGGAGAAGAGAAGACTCCAGGGAGACCTGAGTGTGGCCCTTCAATTTATAAAAGGGGCTTATAAGAAAGATGGAGAGATGCTTTTTTACCAAGGCCTGTAGTCACAGGACAAGGGGCAATGGTTTTAAACTGAAAGAAGGTAGATTTAGATTGGAGATACAGAAGACATTTTATATGACAAGGGTGGTGAAACATAGGAACATGTTGCTCAGAGAAGTTGTTGACGCTCCACCAATGAGCTATCTTAGGTTGACATTTGCCACTTTCCTCCATGCATTAAGAACAACATTGGTGCTCAGAGATGGGGGGGAATTACTAACCTTTTCTTTCAGCTGGTGCTTTCAGAATAGATTTCTCAAATTCTGGGATCCTCTGGGATAATACTACATGATGATATAATACTGGTACTGTGGGGGAGGTAATGTAATCAGATAACTACAGAAATTAGTTACAGATTCTACTTTTAAAAGACTAATCCCAAATAGACGTCAATCCTTTTATTTGAAGAAAAATACCCTTTCTCCTGTTTTGCCCTTCATGTATGTGACACTGAACAAGCTTTTAGCTATTGCCATACGTTCTGTCCATCAAAGTAACTGAACACTGGCACCTGCCAAGCAAGCAAACAAACAATATAATACAAGCTTATTATTTCAGGTTTAGATCTTCTACATTAGTACATTAGCAGAGCAGGGGAACATTTCTGGGAAATTGTCCTGGTTCCAGCTAGGATAGATTTAATTTTCACCTGAGCTGGGAGAAGAATGGGAGCTGGTGGCACCTGTGGCTGGGGGACAGAGCTGGGATAGTTCACTCAAATTGGCCAAAGGGTTATTCCATACCATGTGATATCCTGCTCAGTATACTAAGTGGGGACTGGGCTAAGGGGATGTTTCTGCTACTTGGGAGGAAGCCTGACATCAGTATCTACCATGAGCTATTGTATTGCAAACTATGTGCTTAAGTGTATTCTGTTATTGGGAGGTTGTTTATTTGTTTTCCATTTCTGTTTTCTTTTCCTATGTTGTTCTTTTAAACTGTGTTCTTTTTTTTTTTGTCTTATCCCGCGGGTTTTGCCTTCATTTTCTTTACTGATTCTACCCCCCTGTTCCACTGCAGGGGGGTGGTGAGGGGAGAGCGAGCAACAGTGTGGTATTTTAGCAGCTGAGTAGCAGCTAAATGACGACAGTTGCCTATATTTTTGGTACAAATGGAACCATCCTACCATGGCTTTGGGCTAGAACAACTAAGGCTCTCCCTGTCAATTCCTAGGCTGAGCTCAGGAGCTGCTATGGGCCAGGATCACCCTCCATATTTAGTTTTGATGTCAAATTGTTTCTGTGGTGAAGACAACTTAATATATGTGCTGTTCACCTCAGTGACAGAAAACAACTCTGGGCGTGTTTAATTTACTGATAGCTGAAGTACTAATTTAGGTGAATTAAATCACTCTCTAGAGGTCTTCAAAGTTATATATCTCTATTATAGTGTCACTATAGATGTATAGAAGGAACACAACTGGAGAATACTATAAAACTAAGTAGGGAGTTGCACAGTAGTAAACAGATTGTAAGCAGAAAAGGAAGAGAAAAGTTTGCTGAAAGGTCAAAGATGTGGAAGTCAGAAATGGTAGAAAGATTAGTAGAGGTCACCTATAACTGTACAGTTTAGTTCAGGACTAGTCTGTGTCTATACAATAAACTTACTAATCGGAAATTTATAATCTATATCTAGGGAAGCAATTGGAGCTTGAAGTTTGTATCATACTTACCCAGGGGCTCTCTAGAGTGGAGAATCATGAAGTAAGTAGAGCTCTGAGTTTTTTTAAAATTAGTAAAAATACTTATCATAACTAGCTTAACAAAAATGCTTAAAAGTATAGTTTTGTTAATTTCTTTTTTTCTAGTTTTCACAAGATAGGTAAAAATCCAAAGCACTATGTAGGATCTAGGCTATGTCACAGAAATCAGATCAGGTAGTGATCCTCTGTTTTTTCTTTTTAGCTATAAGTTCCATATATATATATGTATATGTATATAAGTTAGAGTCACGGATAAAATGTAACTATTCTTTAAAGTGAAGAACCATATTATAGCTTTATTGCTAATTTTCTTACTGATATCTGCAATGTTATTGCTAAAATTGTTTTTTAATGATCTATTTTAAGCCATGTTGAAATTACTAGGACTTTGTCATGTACATTTGGTCATCTGAGAGGCCCGTAATGCCATTGCATATGTCTTATTAGAGTAACTGCCACTCCACAGAGCAAGTGACTTCTCCAGGATGTGTCATATCTCAAATCTATGTGACGATCTCCTATGGCATCTTAGATGGCACCAAATATCTACGGTTATGCAGCTGGAACGGGGCTTAAATAACTATTGACTGTAGACACTACCTCATACTTTTAGGTAACTTGAATTTTCAGTCTGTTTGAGTTGATATCTCTCTCAATTAGCAATAAATATGATCAACAAGTGTGTGTTTCTCAGGTGTTATTTTATATGGGCACATTTATCTAAGGATCAACTACACAAAACAATAAACATTGTTTCATTTTTCTTCCTTTTACAGCATGATTTTTGACATGAAAATTGCTTATGGTTGCAGAGATTTAAAATTTCTCTGCAATCAGAAGTAAGATGGAAAAACACTTATGGCATATATATTCTTGTAATATTTTGGATAATTATTTCTTTTTTCTTGGCTAAAGAAAAAGATGAAGACAATGTTCTCAACTGTTCTGAACTGGAACTGTTATAACTAAAAAGGGGAGAGAAGAAGAATAACAAACTTCTGAGATTTAATTTTAACACTTAAGAAATTTTATCTGACACATCTTTCCCCAGACAATAGCAGCTTTGCAAAAACAAGTTCAGATTGCTTTCTTCTTAGTGGAGCAACATTCCTGTAAGAACTGCTGTGTACATGAAATGTCATGTGAAGTGTACTCTCAGTTGGCATTCCTAAATAGCAAAACTAAATTTGTTTAAAGACAATGGTGAGCTGCATTTGCACAAAATAATGATCTGCCTAGGACAGCAGTGAAGCTTATTTGAAGAGCTCTTATCTAAACAAGACTGTCAGAAGAGGTGGATGCCAGCTGTTTTGCAGGTTTGGTAGCTCAGAAATGTGATAGCTTTTAGATCAATTATAAGTAGATTTGAATGGAAAATGGTTTTCCATGCTGAGATTTTTTTTTTTGTAATGAAGAAAAAAGTGGGTTTAGTGGAAAAAACCAAAAATCAACGTGTTTCAAAGTATTTTCATGTAACAGGAATATACTTGATATTTACATCCATATTCAAGTCATGTCTCTGAGGCAAACTTTGAATCTAAAGGTGAGTTTCCTGTATCATAAGTAATATAGCTGTAAGTTATTGGTCATTCCAGTTTCTCTATGATTAGTTTTAAATTGAAACAATGCCATAAGTTTAGTAATACTTTTCCTGAAAAAAAAAAATAGGTGCAGCTCACATATTTATGAAGAGTGTGATTGATTTATTCAGAATTTTTTTAAAAAAACAAACTAAACAAACAAAAAAACCCAGCATCTTTTCCTCCCACTGAATCATCTTTATGGGAAAGTACTTTGCTCCAGTAACAAATGTTAAACTTGGTACAAATTAATAGCATTGTGCAGAAATTTAATGAACAGTCATATCTGAACTGATCTTGATAAATGTGACTTCATGTCATTCAAAGTTTAAGTGAACTTTGTTTCCTTTAAAGGCGAAGTCATACTTAGGAATTAAGAGCTATATCTTACATATGTTTACTGACTATGCACATGATCATACTTTCAAATGCAAAGTCAAGTAAAGCCCATACCAGTACTGAAATAAATTTAAACTAACCTTGCTCTGAAAGAGGATACTCAAATAGTTGTCTGCTACTGCTAGGCAATTTAAACAATAGTTCCTTTCTGTTTTCAGCTGCTTAATTACAATATGTGAGAATTAATGTTATTTCTGGCACTTCATCTCCCTGACCAAGCTACATAAGGAAGTTTAAGGTTATTTAAGGTGGCTTCTTCTTACATGGCTTCTAAACATGATTAAAAATTTGTCATACAAGGACCAGAAAGCCATGGAGTTGTAATAATCTGAAAGGGGAAAGTGTTTGAAACAAGGAGAATTGTATACTGAGAGGGAAGGAAGTAACACAAAGAGATAAAGTATTTCCAGAGTCAGAAAGAGATGGTATCTAAATGTCAACTAGATGAACTAAAAATATTTCTTTGTGTAGCAGCCCTACAAACAAATATGGACTTCCAGCTGAATATGTGTGAGTGGGTATCAGTGTTTCCTTAAGGCATAAGAATGAGGCATCTTAGTTTACTGACTTGGCACCACTTGAGTAGTAAGACCAACCTAAGACGCCCACAGTGTGGCCTTCAATATGTTGCTATGTAGCTGTTAGAAATATAACTTCTGTAAAATAAAGCACAACTAGTTTAGCATTATGGGAAGAAAAAAAAAGAAAAAAAAAAGAAAAAAAATCAGTAAATTTAAAAGAACTAAAGTTACACAGGAATATTTACCTAGCAACTTGCAGCAATTAACCAGTGAGCAACAACTTGGAGTGGTCCACAAACTAGCAAAGATCAACCTATCTGGAAGATACTCTCCACCTCATAAAACTTATCAATCCCAGCCTAAAAGAGTGCATATAAGAATCATAGAATGATTTGGGTTGGAAGGGACCTTCAAAGGACATCTTGTCCAACCCCACCTGCAAGGAGCAGGGACACCTTCAACTAAATCAGGTTGCTCAGAGCCATATCCAATCTGACCTTGAATGTCTCCAGGGATGGGGCATCCACCACCTCTCAGGAAACTCAGCAAACCTCTTCCATTGTTTCATCACCCTCACTGTAAAAACTTTCTTCCTTACATATGGTCTAAATCTACTGTCTTTTAGTTTAAAACTATTACCCCTTGTCCTATTGCTACAGGCCCTGCTAAAATCAGCCCTCTGATAATTTTTTGGCCCTTGTCTGGGCTCACTCCAACTGGTCCATGTCCTTCTTATGTTGGAGGCTTCAGAGTTGGATGCTGTACTCCAAGTGGAGTCTCACAAGAGTGGAATAGAGGGGGAGAATCACCTCCCTCAACCTGCTGGCCATGATTCTTTCGATGCAGCCTGGGAGGCAGTTGGCCTTCTGGGTTGCGAGCACACATTGATGACTCATATCCAGCTTCTTATCCACCAGTACATTCAAGACTTCCTCAGCAGGGATGTACTTTCATCCCCCAGCCTGTATTAATACCGGGGGTTGCACTGACCCAAGTGCCTTGCACTTGATTTTACCGAATCTCATGAGGTTTGCATGAGTACACTTCTTGAGCTTGTCCAGGTCTCTCTGGAAGGCATCCCTTTCCTCCAGCATGTTGACTGCACTACACAGCTTGGTGTCATCTGCAAACTTGCTGAAGGTGCACTTGATCCCACTGTCCATGTCGTTGACAAAGATATTGAACAGTACTGGTGCTACCTTTGAGGACACTTGACTGTGGAGGACCTCCAAGAGTTCCTAGCACCACGTTCTTATTGCTGGAGCTGCCTGATGTTCTCATGTTCAACTTCCTGCTTCTCCTGGCCTCTGACATGCACTGCCTCTGCCAGTAAGGAAAGGGGAAGTAGAGATAGCCACTTTTTTTGTAACTTTGCAGTACTCTTAGCATTCTTAATCAATGCCACTGGGCCAATAAATATCCAAACTGCTTCACACAGATCTGATTATGGCATACTAGTTAAGGTGTATTTATTTGGTTCTGACCTAAACCATAACACAAAGGTAGAGCGTATGTTGTAAATTATTACTGAAAGATAATCATATGATGAATATATGTCCATACCTTCTAACAGTTACAGTTAGTATATATATAGCCTCTATATTTTACTTCTGTTTGTTATGTATAATGTGTTTTTTTAAAACACATTATATATAACAAAAACATAGTAAATATTTCGTCTCTTGATCTACTTATATTTATTCCTCAGGGAAAAAATGTTTATTTGGGTAATTTTTTTTTGATACTGGTACTGTAAAAAATGATGAAAAATAACATCAAGATTGTTAGTTTTGACTATAATATCTAATACTTGAACTTCAACATTTGTACAATTTTAAACTGATTTCCATATAACTTATGTAAATTTACTCTTTTTGTCTAATTTATAAGATTTTGTCTTAAAGAATATGAAATTAGGCCAGTGCTACTTATCAAATATCTAATCAAGTATGAATATTCTAATTGCATTTTTGAGTGGATGAAATGATTATTCACAATAAGTTGGCAATTATAATCAAATACAGGTTTTCACCACACAAGGGAAAGGTCTTGGTAGTGTTAAGTATCTATTCAAACAGAAATAATGCTGCATCAAATATGTTATACTTCATGGACACTTGATTCTTCACCTTTAGAAGATAACGGAGTGCTGGAGAGCACTCAGAATATATTAACTTTTATTTTTTTCAACATTCAAGAAAAACTAGAAAATGCAGTGAATGGCTAAAAGGGAGTATAATGGTAAATACACAAGGTTTGACAAGGCAATCCCCTTGCACATCCACCCTAAAGCCCCCGGTATATTGGACTTGAAGAATGCAACATAAATAAATCACATTAAGAACATAATAATTTTCAGTTTTTCTCCCTGGTAAAGACAAATTACGCTATTACTAGAAAAATTTCCTTGTTTTTCCATTCAGTGTGCCACAGATCCACCTTCACAAAGAATGTCTGCTGGGAAGGAACTCTTCCATGTGCACACATATTTTGTAGTCAGAATAGTAGAAACAGAAGATAAGATTGCACAAAGTGGAAAATAGTTGGGAAATATTGCGAAGTATATAGAATATAATGTGAAGACAATTTAAGGTTTAAGCACACAAGGCATATACAAGAAGTTGGGAAGAATCAGAGACATGATATAAGTCATGTTTAAATAAAATAAAACCACAAGGGACAAATTGAGAAAAAGAGTTCGCTCCTTTATATGTAATTCTTTCTTTTTTAGCTGATATTCAATCAGACAAAAATTGACGAACTCTTGTGAGACATGCCTCTTCCTCTTTAATCACAAAAAAAAATCTAGTGTATTTACCTAATCGAAAGCAAAACAAAGTAACATAACTTTTATGTAGTAAAGGGTGAATACAATTTTTGTAATTAAATACCATTTAATTTCAAGGAGAAAATAAATATTTTGAAAACTTCATCATTAGGTTTGTTGTACTATGGGCCTTTCATCAGTTAACTTATCTTAACTTTCCTAGTCAATAGTAAAAATTTTAGCTCTGAAAGTTAAGCAAATATTTAAGAATTTCATGTGATTATTTCCTGATCACACAGTACTTTGGATGAGCGTGTTCTAAAATTCATGATGGAACTCTGCTTCTATGCAAAGTTCACTGCAAGTAAGATGACTTACTATTTTGTCCACCTATCTATCTGTTCATCTATCTACATGACAGGTGAATGACAGGTCTTTAATCTAACCTAGACCATAAGGTAAATTTTTCTTCATCACTTAAAAAACTGTTGATTTTCATGACCATTCAACATATTCTATGAAAATAAAGTGTTTTTGCAGTTCAGTGAACATTTAGGGCTAAATGACCTCAACATTTTTTATTAGTGAGGAGATCAATGATCCTATAGAACAGAACAAAAACTTTTAAAATCTACCCAATAGAAGCTGCAGTTGTTCCCTTTTAAGCACAAAATAAATAGAGTTTTGACTTGATTTTTTTTCCTTTTTTTTTCTTTAATTTTTCATGGATACACTTCTCTAATTTGTCAACTTCTTTGTTAATTTTAGCTCTTTATAGATATGTTTCAATGTGCATTTTCCCAGTAACTCTGAATGTGTTATGCCTCCAAATCTTTAAGAAGGCTACAGTACATACAGGCTGCAGCTTAAAATAACTGTAGATAGACAATAGTTTCATTGATAGGGTCTTTATATTCCAAAATGTTTTAAATTACTGTTTTCTTCATGGTTTGAAGAATTCCCTAGAGTGCTTATGTCACTGAAGAGTTTTTAATTACCTTTTTATAAGCAATGTTAGCCTTCTCTTATAAAAAATAAAAGTGCAGAGGAGCTATCCTTTCAAGATGATTTGCCACAGTTCATGGATTTTTAAAAATAAGTTTAATCACTTCTTTCACCCATATCTTTTTTGATATTATCAGCTTTTTTAAAAAGATTTTTGAAAAACAGTGACAAACAGTGTAAAAAATGCAGATATATCTTTAGTAGATTCAAATCTACATAGGATTTCATTAAAAACAAATAGAACAAATTATGTCTATTTTTAACCTTGATGAATTATAAGTACAAAAAATCGAATAGAAGATATTGCATGTCCATACCAACTTATTTTTTTTTTTCCCCCAGGAGAAAACTAGCACTTTACTAAACTGTTTCCAGTACGACATTTCACAAATGTTTGAGTTGGAGAATTTAAAACTTGATCCAGCGTCCCATAAAGTTAAAAGTTTGTAGTCCAGTTAATTCCTTTTCTATTCTAAAAATCCATTTCACTTGTCAGTAACTGTCTCTAAAACCTATGATACAAAATGAAAATTGTTAAGAAGTAAATAAGAAGGCAAATTATTCTATTAAATGCCATCAAAGACACTTGCCTCTTTCCTTTGACTATATAGGAAAGTTAGGCTTTTTTTTTTTTTTTAACAGACTAAAGGTCTGTACTTAAATTAGTCACCCTATATTTCATCCCATTTTTGGAGGAACTTCCATGGCTTTTTCTAATTTTTTTTTCCTGTATTCCTGTTGTGAATTACAACTGTCAGATAAGTATGAAAAAAACCCAATTCTGTGGGACTAGAGAAGTGCTCTTTCTGCAATTAAAGTGGAAAATGTTAAATGAACAGAAAGTATTAACATTTCCCAGTTTCTGTAAACAAACTTGACAATTATCTGAATGCTATGCATGACTCCAACACAATGTTTTCAGATTGTATTAATAGCTGATAGATAAACAAGCAATGGGCTGAATGCCCAGATAAAATTCTACATCTCTGGAAATCATGTCAAAACTCTCATTGTCATTGACAGGGTCATGAATTCAACCCCAACTAAGGATAAGAACGTTCATGACATCTTTATGTGAACTATATGTGCTACAGTGTAAAGATATATTAGAAAAAGAGTCAGTGCGTTGTAATGTAAACTTCAGTAATCTTGTGCAGTACAATAATTAATTTAAATAGTCTGACTAAAATTGCATTCTTCTCCAAAAAAAAAAAAAAAAATTACTTCAGATGACACTTTCACTCCTTTTCAAGTTTAATATATTATTTTATATTACGATTAAAATATTCAAGTTTTAACTTTCAAGAAGTGTTAGAGATAAGTGAACAGAAGCTTGTTGTGGTATAGCCCTAGTCACCACAGAGTTTCTCACTCCCCTTCCCCAGCAGGATGGGGAGAGTATTGGGAAGAAAGGAAAACTCATGGATTAAGATGAAGACAGTTGACTAGAATAGCAAAGGAAAACTACAATAACAACAGAATATAAGGATATTAAAATATACGAAATGAACAATGTACATTTTCTCACCACCCGATGTCCCAATGACCAATACAGTCGGTCCCAAGCAACAATCACAGAAATGAAACTGAGCAGCAAGCAAAGGAGAGAGAGGAAGTCAGCAAGGTACAGGGAACAATGGCAGCTAGTGAGAGAGAGGGATGGATGACAAGAAGGCAGATACCCGCCCTGGACAACACCCACTTATATACTGAGCATTATGTTTGTTGCATGGAATACTCTCTTTGGCCAGTTTTGGTCAATTATTCTGTTTGTCTTTCTCCCAGCTTCCTGTATTTTTACATCAGTGAGACTTGGAAAGCTGGACAGTGTCCTTTATCTCATTAGCAACAACTCATGTCACTGGTGCATTTATCAACCTTGTGCACATATGAAGTCCAAAACACACTGGCTACTGAGAGGAAAATTAACTCCATCTCTGTTGAAACCAGGATAAAGCTTGATCTGACTACTTAAATAATCTTTGGGATTTGAGTCTGAAATGTGAAACAGCTGACTCTTCAGTCTTTCTCTTCACATGTAAATGAAACATTGCTACACTATAATGTCTGTAGATATAAACTGAAATAATCAGTACAGAGAAAATTATTCATGCTTCCATATGTCTGTAAGAAAGGAAGTAATAAAACATTACATAAAAGTTCATAGTGATATTGGTAAATAAAATAGCGTGTACACATGAGCTTTCTTCAGAAGATAGTGATGCTACTTTATGTCAAGAGAGAATAAAGCCCAAAGAATAAATGTGTTGACACTGGTTCTAAAGAGACATTCTGAAGTGTAAAACAAAAAATAAATATATAAGATTGAAAACTTCCTGACTAAAAACCGAATACAAGATACAACAAGCATCTAACAAGCATCTTGATGTAAAACTTCGCTTGTAGAAATTTATAGTGACTATAACTTGGCTAAACAAAGGTAAGTAGTTTTTATGAAAGAACATGAATGTCATTATGAAATCTACATGATAGCAAAATAAAAAAGAATACTTGTAAACTTTAACTATAATTAACTATAATTAACTTTAACTATAATTAACTATAATTAACTTTAACTATAGTGAACATTTTCTACACAGAAAAGGCTCAGTTTTTCAGAAAACTACAGCTACTGTGTGTGACAGTCCTATAAAGTCTGCATATCTGCATCCCACATGGATAATAGATTCAACGACAAAGTAGTTCCTTTGTATATTCTTCACTTTTCTTCTTTCTACTGACATCAAAGGGGAAGAAAGATAAGTTTTTAAAGAACTATTTAAAAAACCTATTAAAAAAAAAAAAATCAATGGTTCCCTCCATAAAAGTCAGGCAGACAAACAGAAAAACTACAGTACTTTCTGAGGGACTGTACATCAGACATCAGAAATCAATGGTTTCTGCAAAGAATCTATCCTTAGGGATAGAAAGCTTCAAGGTATGAATAGAACAGTAGCTTCAGTGCCAGGCATCTGCAGAACTGCTAATACAGTTCCTAATCCCTGTCTAAGAGTGGGTAAAAAAAATTACAATTTCCAAAGTTTTAATGATCCAGAATGATCACATTATGTTATCCTTCCCGCTGAGCTTCTTGAGCCCTTCTTTACCTGAGGGATATGTTAAAAGACCAGTCAAATAATCCAGAAAGCCATGCAATTTAACCAGCAATATTGGAATTATGTTTACCCTTCCTTCTGGATCCCCTAATGGCTGTTGAAATCTCAAACGATTACCTCAGACAGCAGCTTGATTTTTCAGTAGCAAAGATTTTGTTGGTATGGAGGAAGAAAAAGATTTTATATAGTTTTTGTAAATCTATTTTGTGAATTAAGCTCACCTTGAAGTACAGACAAATAAACAAACGTTGGGCTTCCTAGTGTCTGGGATTATGTGTTGTCACTTCCTGTTAGTGTCCTGACTACACATCTTCATTATCCATTTCCACCTTTCCCATGTTCCAGGTTCCAAGTAAAGGAATACCACATTTGCAGAGTAATAGTGTGCCCCAGCTGACAACACACTCTGCTGATGGAGAACTAGGGCAGAACGACTTTAGGCACATATTCACCATTGAGTTACTTGATCGTAATTGTCTTTCAGGTCAGTCTTAATCCAGCATCCATACTGCATCCAAGTTGGTTTATTTTTTTTATCTCTTTAGTAGTGAACTAACTAGTTCCAGACAAAACAAATCCTGAGAAGATTACTTTGAGGACATGTATCACATAAAAAATTATTCTCTAAATCAGTAAAAAAAAAAGCTCCACCTGGTGTGGGCTTTTTCACCTCTACAATATTACCCATAACTTCCTAGAAATACAGTAATGACAATCATAAAGAAAAGAAAAAAAAAATGGACTTGCATTAAGGAATGGCCCCAGGACACTAAATACATGCTTTACCTCTCAGGCAATAGTGCTATGTAGAAAGAATGGAAGGAAGAATAGAAGGCAGAAGAAAAGGAAGAAAGGAAGAAAGGGACACAGTCAGGCAGATGAAGAAAGACAAGAAGGAAAGATGAAAAAAAAAAACCAACCCGATACAAACAACAGGAAAGATGGAAGAAAACAGAAGGACAGAAAAACAGGCAGATGAGTGGAGAGGTTCGAAAGTAGGAGGGCAGATGGGAAGGGAGGAAATGTATTACATTATTTCAGACATTTTTCAGGCTAGGCCTTGGGTCCCAGGAATTCCATGAGGGCTGAGAAGACTCAGGACCACATGTTCTGTAGTTTAATCATCCAACTTTAGAGATTAAACCTGAGAAATGTGCCTGGAAACCATTTTACTGTGCCAAACCTTGAGGGGAGTGTGTCCCCCCCGGGCTTCACTGCATTCATTAGCACAGATATAGCCATCATGAATATTGCATAGGGATAATTATTAATATCCAAAAATATTTTAAGATATTATTTCAACAAATTAACTTAAGAAAGGCTCCCCTTAGAGACTTATAGCTTGTCGCTTTTTAACCATAAAAGTAGTGAAGATAGAAATTATAGTCTTTCAGGGGAACAGGTTATCAGTCCTTGAGGTGTATTTACCCCAGCTTGTGGAGACAGAGAAAAATCTTCTGTCACCAAGTTATAAGTAAACTGTAATTTTGCGAAATCTATTAGATATACAGAGGTAATATCTGTTCAACCTAACTCTTTTGTCATGCCAAAATGAGAAGCATTCAAGAAATTCCTTACATCTCTTGAGAGGCTCCCTGCTGATACAAGAATCCCAAGGAGCTGCAGGTGTCAAACAGTATGGCTAAGAGCTCCAGAGGATTTTAAGTTTCAACCCCTTATCTGCAAGTCATTTCATACTATCAATTTCACTATGGTGTTTAGGAAAACAAAACAAAACAAAACAAAACAAAACAAAACAAAACCACATTTAACACATTGCATGTAAATGTATATTCTTGAAGCCATATAATGGTTATAACCATATGTGGTTATAAGTCTAACCATATAATACCAAAAAAAAAAAAGCCAGAAAGACTTCAGGGCTGCTCTGGAAAGGTTCAATGAATCAGATTTGTCATGTATTTGACACTTCCCTTTTCAATATAGGTTGTATAAACTTATTTCTACAACTTAACACTTTCATATGCTTTAGCATACACGATAACTGCCAGCCCTTATCTGGAGTTCTTGTCATGTCAAAAAAAAAAAATGCACACAAAAGAACTAGATAAGCAAATATTGATGTATACCTTCCAAACATTTTGAGGGCTGTATTGAATGCTTCTTATGTGCTACGCTTTTGCGGGTGTTATCTATAACAGGCAGGCAGCTCTAATTTTTTTTTTTTTTAAAAAAGACATTGTCATTTTCATATTTGTCCGTTTGAGGTACGGTTTTTCACCTGGAAAGAAAATCAGATTATATTCAAACATTATGTTTTCTGACATGTATTTCTGAGATACCTATTTCTCTGTTTTCAAAATACATTTGGTAATGTTTCTAGTACTGTAGTAGATTAAGTAACTGCAAGGCATGTGAAATGTTTGTCATCTTTTTAGGGGGAACCTTCAGAATTTTTTTCTGCTCAACACCTCCTGCTGTGGAGAATAATGATTTGACTTTGCTAGATGAAGGTGATAATGATGAATCTTGTTGAAATTCCTTACGATTATTTATTTAAGCAAACAGAAGGGAAAATAACCTATGGTTATCTAAAATTTTAATAAGTTATTCTCAGAAGAAATAGTGACATAATTAAAACACTAAATAATATCTAAGCTTGCAATTTAAAAGTTTGCTAAAATTCACATAATCTGTTTTTAAAAAATATATTTCAAATATATTTCAAAATACAAGTTAGCTTTTTTTTTTGATTGAGTTATTTAAACACAATTCTGAAATTAGAACAGCAATTTTGCTTTCTGTGATGCTGAGTATTAATCTCAGAAATTTAAATGTTTTCAGACATAAATTATGAAACTCACCAATTAGTCTCAGGATACTTTGAAACCATCCTCCTATACAGTGAAACCTAATGACTGGAAAAGTACAGGAAAATAAAACGTAGTAAAAATAATAGTCTTCTAAATAATTGCATATTATTTCATAGTATTTAAAGGAAATTGCTAGCTTTTCTATGTTTCTTAGTACTTGAATATTTAATGAAAGAACTTTGAGATATTCTGGATGTATCTATACCATTAGAAGTGAATCTAGTCTCCTTCTGGATCCTCATCTCCTGATCAGCTGCCATGTATGCTTATGTACTCCAAAGCTGTCATTTAGACTAAGGCAACACATTACCTCTAAGACACAACACAATTGCGGTTCTCAGGAAAATTCACTCCACAGGCACTCCCCATATAAACGATATAGATAAATTAGCTCCATGTTATTCCCTTTATTCTACAGATTAGTTTCTCTACCATGCCTTTAGTTATGAAGACATGGGCTGTCTTCTGAATTATTCTACTATATTTTAGAAACGTTCATGCATTTCTTATTAATTCTTCAAAGTGCTACTGAAAGGTAGCTGTTAGTGATCTGACTTTAGGTACAGCTTTTCCTGTACAGATATTATTGAACAATCTGTAAAGCCTTGAAGTTTTATGGAATAGATTCATGGTAAAGAATGCTAAAGCAGGACATTAAATGTGACTGTTCAAGTTTCGGTTACTTTCACAGCCTTTTCTTGGTTTTCTTAGAAATATATGAATATTATAGCTTTTTTTTTTTTTTGGTTAGTAAGTAGTTGAATAATTTATGTTATTGCTTGAGAAAGGATAAGACTTTTGCACTGTGTCAGCATAGTCAATTTTACTTCCAAACATCCGTAGGCTTAAACAATTAAGAAGTGAAAGGAAAAAAACCAAACCAAACCAAAACAAAAAACAACACAAAGACAGAGATAGAAGCTGGGTGATGGAAATCAAATTATTATGTAGGTTAAGCTGAATTAATTGTCTTACAATACGACTTTGTGTAGTTTTGAAAGAACCAAAATCAGAACTCGGAAACCGAAGTCATTTAATTTCTAGACAACATGCAGGTATACTTTTAAGTAACCAAATAATAAAAAAATCATGCTGTTACCCTTGGTTTTATTTAATACAATCTACCAGAAAACTACAAGCTATAAGCATTTCTTGGTTTGCATTTCAGTGTATAGGAAATTATCACAGTACTATTTCTTGTTGTAATGACATGGTCTAGTACAGCTCCTTTCTTCAAGGAGCTTTTTATGATTGTAGTTTCAAAAGCAAGTGTAAAAGATATTACATTGTCTAAAATAATTATAACAAGAACATAGAAACACAGACGCATGATAAAGTAGCAGAACATTTTATAATTATTCTCTCTATAAAATCAACTTCCACATATTTTGTCTTAGTCAAACATGTCAAATATCAATTAATTCTATAAGATTTTCTTTAATGTTATTATTATTTAGATAACTTCTGAGGCTTGTTTTGTACTACCACTTTTGTTAATGGTTTTTCAAAGGAATCAAAAGAAAAATGTCCATGATAAAATAGTCAATTTGTTATCAATCTAAAAGATAAATACAATCTCTTTTTTTTTTTTAAATTCAAGTCCTACTCCCATTTCCAATTGAGAAGAGTTTTTCAAAAAAGGAAAATTATTTTGTACTACTTTTTTTTTAATTTTGTTTGAATAATGAGCCCTGTGTAAAAAACACATAAGATAAAAGCTTTGAGAACTCAAGGCAAGCTTTTTTTGCAAGTGGAGGATAATGACTCATTATAACTTCCAAATGTAAATGTGAAAAATACATCAAGTTTCTTTTTATGTTTTCAGCATGAGAACAATTGCAGAGGACATTTTCATGGGAGAGACACAAGCTCCCCATAGGGTGGGATCAGGAAGAAACTCTCATGTGGCCTTCATTTATCTCCTGTGTGCACCCTGAAATATCTATTTCAGTGGTGCATCTCACCTGATAGAAATATGAAATGACGTGTGTATAAGACACAATATGCTTGAATTTGTATGGAAGAAAATTTTTAAACACTCTGTAAGGCATTCAGTCCTTCTGTGTTGCAGCTGAGCTTGCCACAGCTAGAGTGTCTGACACACAGCAAGCTCTAAGTGTTTACACAAGGTAACTCTCAGCAAAGAAAATTCCTAAGCAGTAAAATTATCTTCAAAAGAACAGTCCAAGTAAGCAGGAAGCAAGCAGACTTAGAAGAAAAAAAATAATATTTGGTGATACAACAAATCTACTTTCCTTTAGAAAATTTGTATTTTAAATCAGCTTGAGAATAGATATGTGTCATAAACCACTTTGAGGCTGCAGTCCAGATACCTGACTTCAGTAACATGCATCTCTTTCCAGCCTTCACTTTCCAGCCTTTTTCACACACAAATTAAATTGTGCATAAGTAAGTAGTTCATAAGTCCCAACCTGCAATAATGTCAAGATGCAGCTGTTCCCAAGCATGGAAACTCAGAAGTACACACAAAGTGTCCAGGTTAGAAGATATTTCCACACAAAGGCTTTATTCCTCTTTTACTTGAAATGAGTTATACACATCTCTAAAATGTTATCTGAAATGTATATTTAAAGTACTTTTAGTTCTGTCTTAAGTGAGTCAGAGCTTTGGGGTACAAGCTTTCAAGAGCAGGAGCTGACAAAAATATCTGTCATGTTTTGTATCTTTAGCTCTAAGGTTGTATACTTTACTTTCTTATTTCTTTGGTACTTAACGCCACTGGTGACTTAGTCTATCATATCTGATTTTGGTAGTACTACATTTCAGCCACCCCCAAAAAAAGAATGCTTGGCTTTTCATACACTGCATCTGAATCTCAAGGTCAAGTCTTTACAGTTTTAAATACTGTAGTACTTTAAGTTAAATTATACTTTAATTTAGTAAATACTTGAAATGTTTGATGTCCTATTTATTAAAAAAAAACAACAACAAAAAAAAACCCCAACAAAAAAAGAAAACCAAAACCAAAAAACCCTAAATCCATGGCACAGTCTTATAAGATTGTCATTTGAAATGTCTTTGATTCAAAACAGAAATAAAAGGATCTTTGGCTTCTTGCTTTAAGCAAGTTATTACAGTCTTTTTTTTTAGGGCTGAATAGTCAGTGAACTGACAAAGCAAACTTTGTAAGAAAAGCAGAAAGCTTCTTATAAGGTGACAGGGACATTCCTGCTTAATAAAAAAGTGATATCAAATTAATTCTTATCAGTTTTATGTAGTATATAAGTACATCGCTATAGCAGAAAATGCAGCAGTATATTAGTAATTTTTTTTTCCTAGGAAACCAGTTTTACAAAAACAACAACAAAAAATGTTTAGTGTGACTATGCTGTACTGTACTACAGAAATAAATCCTGGACAAATATCAGGAAATACAATATTTATAATTAGGGATTTTTGTTCTGCTCAGTCAAAAACAAAAGGATGAGGATATTTTTATTTTGCAGCACAAAGAGTAATGTATTTCAGTGAGCATAAAAACGACTTCTTTTTCATCTGAAAATGAATGGCAACATTTTGCTTGCTTTTTTATGGATTCCACATTCATTGTCTCTGCTCAGGGTTAAAAGTTCTACTATATTTAATTGTTGTTTTCACAGAAGCCATTTCAAATCTGTTGTCATCTTTACTGCTCTATAATTTTTTTCATATCTCTGTATCCTATTCAAGACCAGGGAACAGAACTGCATACACTATGGTATACACCAATATAGATATATAGTTCACACAGTAACATAACGATACTTATTCTACTATGTTTGTTATTCTTTTCTAAATGTTCTGTTTCCTTTGTTTGCTTATATGTTTTGTCAACCTTCAGTATAGAGATGATACAATAATTTTTTTTTTTTTGGCCTCGAAAAAGTAAATTTTCAGTGGCAAAGGCCTATTCAGAACTCTCCACTGTGTGTTAAGAAAATAGGATTGTATTTTTCAGTGTGAACTACTTTGGAATTATCTTCACAAAATTTTGTCTCCTTTTATTTTCTGATGAATCAACAATATAAGATCCTTCAGTAACCTCTTCACCATATGGCAAAATACATGAATTTTGTCATTTATGGCCCTTTTCCAGGTTATAAATGACATCTTTGGCCAAATGTGTCCATATGTAGCAAGGTTGCACCCGGGCATTCTCATGGGATTACATTGGTGAATTTTTTTTTCCACTGTGAAGCTTCCCATTGACTTCTCCAGCGTTTTTACTAGTTATTTGAGAAAGATTTTCTATTTCATCCTATCACACCTTATTTTCTTCAAGACATGGGCTAAGTGCTCTACCCAATATGCTCACTAACTCCTTCAGAGACATCTGGAATATAGAACTGCCTTCCATACTGCTTGTGATAGATATGACCAGTGACTCAAGCTTCTTCAAGGTAAGATTCAGAATAAATTGATATATTGCATGATGTTGAGATAAATTCATAAAGATTGATACTGTTCTAGTAACAAATTTCCTACCACATCGGTCATATCAGCACACTTTCTAGGCCACCATAGCCCAAGCAATGCCAATCCATAAATCTCCTCTGTTCAGTACATCCTACAATTTATTGATTCTACTGTCTACAATAAACTTGAAAATATGTTCCCAAGTCATTTTTTTGCTAATCTTAAGAAAAAAAAAAAAAAAGAAAGAAAGAAAAGGTGCTCACTGATCCTCTAGGAGTGTGATAATATCTCAGGAACATAACAGCCGTATCTGCATCTTATAACTCTTTAAATCCCACTACATTCTGCAATACATTTTCCATGTTACAAATAATTCTTAATTACTCCACAATTTATATTAGGTATAAAATCATATTTTTTTTAAAAAGCCAAACAACAACAACAACAAAGCTAACCCCACAACCCTAAAAAGAAAATTATTTCTGGTTTCTTTGTTTAGATTTGGAGCAGCATTGCTTGGGTCTACACTGCAATGCATCAGCTGAAAGCAGCTCTATCTGATTATCAAAGTCTTAAGTTCCTGTCTAGTTCTCTGCTAACAAAATCTAAGCTGCTACAAAATTCTGGGTCTTCACTGGACCTCCTAGGATCTTTCTTGGACCTGAGATTTATTTCATGGAGAGTTATTTTTTTTTTATATAATGCATTCAAGATAAGAAAAACAATTGTTTCCAAATAAAAACAGTTTCATTTTCACCCCCCAAGTTTCATGCTGCGTGCAGAGAAATGTTCTGGAAGGACATATGAGAATATTAGTGCTACTGTGATTAACAAGACAACTGGAGGATTGCTTGAGACTTTTCCTGTTATACACATAATCCTATTGAACTAGTTCCTGTTATAATCTAGTCCCTACCTTCCTGGCATCTTTTAAGAGGAAGAACCAAATAGTTCTGCTACAGAGGTAATCCGACATTCATGAAGAGCAATGGGAACTGCATTCTTGACTGCAGTGTATATGAGTCTAAGAACAAGGACAAAAAAAATATCAACATAAACTGAAAGACTTAAAAAACTGATCAATTACTTGTTAGTACATATATACACACCGTTTGAGCATTAACAGTGGAGCTTAAGTAGTGACTGTTTCTTACGTTGACTTGCCGAGGTTCAGAGTTGGCACCTTGAATCATCACTTCTGGTATCCCATATGATGACATTCTATGAGTATGCTGAGTTAGATTTTTTTTGCCACAGCATGGTACAATATCAAACTATCTGTCAACAGATAAAAATGTTTCTGTATCAGAAATGGTTCAGTACTCTTTAGCTCACCATCCTTGACTGATTTTCTATAAAAACATACTGTCATTGAGTGATTTTTGAAATGAAGTGAGGATGTGAAATCTACTGTCTTCAGACAGTTTGGAATCCATCTAAAGTTCAAGGAGTAGTTCTAGTAATTGACCTAAAATTCATTACTCTATAGGGTATAAAAGTACAATTCTCCTTCTGCTGGAATTAGTGTTGAAGTGTGCCTTTAAACTCCGATTTTGAACCTTGATCCAGACAAACTTTCTTGTAGTGCATGTCCCTGCAATGTTTTTGAAGGCACTACAGAAAAGAGCTTTTCTCTTGTCTGTACGATTGTAATATGTTACAAATTTTTTGTCTGTTTGTTTGTTCTGAATCAGAACTAACCTTCCAGATGTGTAAATTTCCTATGAACTGTAAATATTATTTTTGCTTCAGTTCTACTGGTATTCTTTTCTCTAAATCAATGCACTGGAACCTCAGAGTGCTGAGAAATTATACTAACAAACTAAAGAGTGTCAGGGAATGTGCCTGAGAACATACCTAAAGTAATCCATGCTGCTTATCTCCAGCACTGCATGGCTCTTCCTTGCCAGCCATGACTTTCATAAGTAATGCTTCAACTCAATTTAGGGGGCTACAGAGGGCTGACACTATTACCAGTAATATGGGAAAAAGTGTTTAAATATGTAGATTTGAGCTAAACTGTGCCATTTGCCCTCAAACCTGGACAATAGACCTTGGAATATTTTGTTAATTGAATAGATGTGGCTTGGAAATCTAGGTATCCAGGAAAAGTGTAGCGTTCTTAATATGCCATCACTTTGTAAAATCAAGGACCTCAAATGGTTCTCTTGTGGATTGAGTGATGCACTTCACTCGTAAGAGAGAGGCAACAATATATTTTGTTGAAATAAAATACTGAGTTGACAAACTTTGATAGTAAATGGTAAATGTGATAGTAATTTAACAAAATTCAATGGCAAGGTATGCTGGATTATTTACTGCATAGAGAACAAGGTCAGAAAATTGTCACAGAGACTCTCTCATTGAGTGATGAGATTCAGAAATGACCCCCTTGCTTTCTGAACTCCTTCTCAGAGAGGAGTCTAGATGTGGCTAGATGCAGTCCTAGTCCAAGGCTTCACCAATGGTTCATGTCTAAAGAATTATATATGCACTGTCAGTACTTTATATCACTTAGCTAAGATTTCAAAGTTTCAGCACTTATTCCAAATTAACTTACCGAGGATCTGTTGCAATAAGGATCCTCTCAATCTTAAGGAGTAATCCTGAAAGGTATCTCTACTCAGGGGAGATCCTAGTATGGAGTGTGCTGCCGTGTAGGAGAGCTCAAAGGGCTCTTGGGCTGCTCACTTTTTATGGAGCAAGATAACTGACTCTCAATCATATTTGCATACTGACTGCAGATCTTAGTTTCTGCCAAATTTGACATGAGTTGGATGTTGACCAGCACTCTAGTTAGGTGGGCACATCACCATAAATTAGCACTTGGCTACAGTGCTGTTATCAGTCTTCCCAAAATCCACTTTAAACCAGATGCCACCATTGCCATCACAACCAGATACATCTATCACTGATTGTTATAGCTTGAGCAGGGTTATAGGAAAAGTGGTCAGGTTGTGGTGGAGGAGCACACTGTCACAGGTTCACTCCCTCATGTTTCATCCTTTTTTTTTTTGCCCATTATTGCTATTACTTCTATCATAGCAACAATCTAATTTTTAACATATATAAACAAATGTAACAAATTTTAACAGATACTGTTTAAAGTGCCTTTATTTGCCTATAATACCACTAGTGCTATTTGTTTTAAGAATTATTATAACAAAAAAAAAATCTGTTCTAATTGAATCTTATCTTCTACTAAAGCATTTATTTTCTTTCTTGTATTTTAGCTGGTACAGTATTTGTTTTTCAAAACAATTATTCACACCTAGTTACAAGGTGTTCATATGGAGTGAGTGCAGTTTTCCAATTTAAGTTTTCATAAAGAACTACAGTTTATATTAGTACTATATATGTGGTCACTGCTGTTATTGATATTCACATTTGCACATCTACACTCACCATTGAAGTAAAGGTGGATTTCCAAGTGCAAATAAAAGCAGAACTTGGCAAAAAAATTACCTGTTGAATTGTATGCATTGTCATAGCATGAGTATGCCATTAAAGATAAGACACCTTCCTTTTTTTTTGGATTTCAGATAATGATGGTTTTCCTCATGCAGTGGATCCAGGTAAGTCTCAATTTTCTCCTTGGCATGACTGAGAAGTATTGGGAAGAACTTTATCTCAAGATTGAGATGTTATAGTGTCTATTATCTTCATTGATAAGTCATGGTGAGAAGTGTTGAAGGCTGAGGTAGGACATAAATGGCCCTGAGGGAATCTGTAGTTGAGATACATCTACTTAAGTTTCGACATGAGAAAGTTATTGGTCAGGGGCAGCTTCAGATTTTAGAAACTTAAATGTCTGCATATAAGATTCTGCATTTTAGATTAAGTTAATGGCTCTCCGGACCCCTTAACTGTTGATCAGTTCCTCATTTCAGTTTCCATGCTTAGTTACTTAGTATTCTTTGAGATGCCTTGGAGTATCCTGTCTGGCCTTCAACTGCCACATGAGAAGGATATGAATACAAAATAACTCCACTAAGTCCTGCATCACAGATTGCTATGAACATCTCAGATGCCCTAGGGCATCTTAAATGTTGATACACCCCTACATGAGGACAATCATACTGACTTCTAAAGTTTTCATTGACCATATATTTGAAAATTTGTAATCTGAATCCCATCCCAGATACCTTCCACAGACAGCATAAGGTCCTTTTATATTCAATGGAGAGCAACAGAAATCTCTGGAGGACAGTTCATCTCATTCTAAGACATCACAGAGAAAATAATCATCTGGAGTTTCTGTTTTTAGGCCTTGACTGTAAAGGTTACTAGATCAGACTCATATGTGAGATATCATAGCTAGATGTTCTGCACAGAGGTGAACTTCAGTCTATATGAAGTGTACAGTAGGTATTTTCATTTCCCTGCTTCATCTTACTCCCCTCTTTGTAGCCTCAATTTGTTGCCTGGAAAAATCATAGAACAAGTTATCTTCAAACACACTTTGGGGCTCATGAAGAAGAAAATGACTGGGAATAGTGATATGGATTTGCTAAGGAGAAGTCTGACCAACCTGATTGCCTTATAACATAAAATGACTGGATTTGTGGATTAGAGGAGAGGAGTAAATGTTATTTGAAAAGCAAGACTTTCAACACAGTCTGCCGCAATATTTTTCTATCTAAGTAAGATGGGTGAAATTCAACAAGGACAAAGCAAAATCTTGCCACTGTGAAAGAAGACTCCTTGTAGCAATGCAGTTTAGGGAAAGACTGTATGAGGACCTACTTGGTGGAAAAGGCCCTTGGAGGAGAGGGAGACAAATGTTAGCCAGCAGTGTGGCCTGGCAGCAGAGATGGCCAGCAGCATCCAGGGCTGTATTAACAGGAACTTAAGAAGCAGCTCAAAGGTAGGGATTATCCCCTCATTCAGCACTCATTGTACCACGTCTAGAACATTGCAACTGGTTTTGGGCCCCTGACTAAAGGGAAGACATCGTTAAAGTGGAATAAGTTCAGCAGAGGGAGACCAGGATGGTCAGGGCTGGAGAACTTGCCCTGTGAGAAGAAGCTGAAGGAGCAGGGCTGATTCAGCTCAGAGAAGAGACCACTGTGGGGGGACCTAGCAGCAACCCCCTTTACCTATAGGGAAGCTACTGAGAAGATGGAGCCAGGATCTTCACAGCAGTGGAATAGGATGAAGTACAAAAGACATAAATTTAAATGAGAATTTCATGCTAGATATAAGGATAATTGTTTTCACCATGAGGACAGTCAGGCAGTAGAATAGGTTGTCCAGAGAGATTGTGCAGTATCCAGCCTTGGAGGATTTCTATATCTGAATGAGTAAATACTTGAGTAACATGGTCTGATTTCACAGCTGACCTGTAGTGAGCAGGAGATTGGACCATGGACATCTTGAGTTCCCTTCCTGCCTGTGATCCTAGTGTTCTAAGTCTAGGCTGTCGATACATGTTTTGCAGATTTATGAAATAACATTATAAGAACACTGCTAAATGTGACCATTTATTTTCATAGAATCATAGAATGGTTCGAGTTGGAAGGGACCTTCAAAGGTCATCTAGTCCAACCCCCCTGCAAGAAGCAGGGACCTCCCTGACTAGATCAGGTTGCTCAGAGCCCCATCCAGCCTGGCCTTGAACGTTTCCAGGGATGGGGCATCCACCACCTCTCTGGGCAACCTGTTCCAGTGCTCTACAACTCTCATTGTAAAAAATTTTTTTCTAATATCTA
>WHYT01017291.1:253929-265343 GCA_009806455.1 Tetrax tetrax
TTTTTTTTTTTTTTTTCTGATTCAAATCAGAATTTTCATTATTGCAACTTATATTCTTTGTCCTACATCTTATAGCTGTGCTCGTCTGGGTCCTTCTACACTATAACGACTTAGTAGATATTTGAAGGCAGCAATAAAATTATTCCTTAGCTTTCTTTCATTAAGGCTGAAGAAGTCTAGATCTCTCCTTTCTTTTTTTTTTTTTTTTAATCTCTAATATTTAAGAATCTGAACGGCCACAGTCTACAGTGCAGTTCGCTACCTTATATTTTCTGTTTTCACAAATGAAAACTTAGAGTAGGTACAACTAGCTAGTAGCCAAGTAAGTGCTAGATATAGAACAATACAGAATGAAACTTCTTTTTTTTTCTTTTTTTGTCTGTCATTTATAAAGTATAAGGATTTTCTTCACTATTTTGCACTTCTTAGCAGCACCATCAGTGATATGCAACTTTGCACTTCTGTGCTATGTATCAAAAGGATCAGATTTGTGTTATAAATGTCTCTGTGGCACAACATAGATGATTCTGCAAGTGTACACTGACATCTGGTGGATGTTAAACTGAACACTCAAAGAAAACTACTAGTACATGCTACTATCCTGTTTCTTCAAGGAAAGTACTTGCAGTGGTTTTCATAGCATAAGTCCTGAGTCCTCTTTCCGACAACAGATATGGGAAAAAAAATAAAATCTGAGTGAAGATTTCATTGACAAGATTTCTATTTCTGTCATGCCATTTCAGAAGCACAGATTTCCAAAGAAAGTCTAATTATTTTCTGGTTTTTATTGTAAACAAATGCACTTTTAAAAATATATACAACAGCAGGTCAGACCATTTGGAAATATATGACTATATTCTTATATGTCCATCTGGCAGTATATGACATAGCTTAGCCCATCTCTAGTTCAAAACAACCTGCATTACAGCATCTACTGTCTGCTAGTCTATGAGACTGTGTTTAAGGAGTACTTTTTTCCAACTATGTAACACGGAACAAATATCTAATCACTTTTAATAGCTTAACTTGTTATGATTTTTTTTCCACCTTTGTAATAACAAGAAACAGTTTTAAGAGATAATTTGATCTTAAGAAGATTGAAAAAGTGTCTAGCACCTAATCCATTATTTAGCCTTAAAAACATCATTTAGTCTTAATGCTCAGACCCTTAATAATAATCAAAAAAGCTTCCTGAATTTTCATTTACAGCTATTTAACTGACTTACAAACCTTTCCTTTTTTTTGCCAGATGCCATAATACTAGAGGAGATTTTTTTTTTACAGTTTGATGTTTCCAGTTGTAATTATACTGTTAGTTTAGAAAGTTGAATATTCCTGGTTTAAAGTAATAAGAATCAAAAGGAAAATATATCTTTGGCTACTAAAGATGTTATATCTTTCTACCATCTTAAGACATGTTACTTCTAAATTCTGTTCAATATTTAGACAACTTTAAGATATTTTGTTGTTTGGGTTTTTTATTGTTGTTGTTTGTGGCAGTAAAAACACAGACTCTGTGGATGGTGTTCCAGAGACCTTTATTGTTAGTCAGCATTAGTCTTTTATACTCTAAGTTACACGCGAAGGGCACGCACTTAATTATCTAATTTGATTGGTGGCAATATACTGTTCACACACCTTATGCTTCATTTGGATTGGTTACAGTTTTTTGGTTGTCTTTACTATTTTTACCTTTGGTATTTCCTTATCTTGTTCTAGTTGCTGGTTTTTGTTATTGAGCAAGTGGTGTTCAAGGACATAGCCTGAATTTGTCAATGTCAAACAGCTGTGTTGCACTTTCTGCCTCCACAGTTCTTGTCCTGTTTTTGTTTGTTTGTTTGTTTTATGAAATGGAGGGTAATGTCATTACATGACTTTTAAAGCGGAAGATTTCAGTGAAACAATACGTATAATTGCATTAGAGAAAACATACTGTGATCTAGGAATACAACTCTTTGATTGGCCATGTCTTCATTTACTGTTTTATGACCATATTACCTGACTAATGCTGAACATAAAATGAATTTTATAATTTTTAAACTATGGAATTACAAACAGCTGGTGCTTTGAAGATAGAAAACTGGTAACCTTCATTTTGCACATGGAGGGGGAAAAAAAAAAAAAACCACACATAAACACCTAAAGCAGAAGTGTCAACAATCCATATGTTTCATCAATTACTGCATTTTTGTTTGTTATTTTGCATGCTCAGAAATTAAATGGAAGTAGTTGGAAGAGGCAGGTACTCTGCTGAACAGGTGTGGTGATTTAGCCCAGATCACCACACAGTTTCTCACTCACCCTTCCCCTACCCAGAAGGACGGGGGAGAGAAACTCGGAAGAAAGGAAAACTCGTGGGTTGAGATAAAAACAGTTTACTAAAATATTAAAAACTACAAAGATAACAGAATATAAGGATATTAATATATACAAAATATACAAATTGAACATTGTACCATTTCTCACCACCCTAGGTCCGAATGACCGACGCAGCCCGAGCAGCGATCACGGGAATGACACTGAGCAGCAAGCAAAAGGGGAAGAGCAAGCTAGCAAGGTAGAGGGAATGATGCCAGCAAGAAGAGAGAAGAAAAGGATGCCAAGGGTGCCTGAATGGGTGCCAGAATGGAATGGAATGCCCCCTCCCATGGGCAACCCTCACTTATATACTGAGCATGACGTTTATGGCATGAAATACTGTCTTAGTACAGTTTGGATCAGTTATTCTGTCTGTCTTTTGCCCAGCTTCCTGCATCTGCACGATAACGAGACATTAACAAGACTTGGAAAGCCAGACAGTGTCCTTGGTCTCATTAACAACAACTCCTATCATCAGAGTGTTTTTATCAACATTCTTCACATACGAAATCCAAAACACACCGGCTACTGAGAGAAGAATTAACTCTATCCCTGCTGAAACCAGGACAACAGGGCTGGCAAGATAGTTGTAAATGACACAGAACAGGCTGAGGTATCCAGTGTCTTCTATGCCTCAGTTTTCACAGGAAAGGTCAGTTCCCAAGTATCCATCTGAACAAGAAATGAGAAAGTAAATTACAAAATAGCTTTTAGGAGGAAAAAAAAATAATTCTGAGTGAATAATTGTTTATTTGACGGAGTGTCCCACAAAAATCCATGTTGATAAACTAGTAAAATAGGACTACAGCAATGTACCTTGATATGAGTGAAGAGCTGGATGAACTATCAAGCTCAAACCAAGCTTGAAGGGAAGTGGTTAGTCACTCAAAGTTGAACTGACAGCTGGTCACAGGTGGAGTTCCTTAGCGGTTGATACTAAGCCTCCATATTTTACAAATTGTCTGAGCAACAAGAGTCAAAGAATCTTCACCAAGTCTGTGGATAACTGAAAAGAAAAGAAGATATCCCAGAAGGAAGAGCCACTGTACAGAGAGACCTCAACAGATTAGAAAATTGAGTCAACAAGAATGACATGAGGTCTGAAAAAATACAAATGTAATCTCCTGCACCTAGAATATAATATTCTCAAACAGCAATACAGGCTAGAGTCCAACTGGCGAGGGTGTAGCTCTTCCAAAAAAAAGACCTCAAATCCTTGTGGACAGCAAGTAGAACATGAATCAAGAGTGCACCCTTGTGTGTGCTCAGCAGCATCAGTCAGAATATAGTATAAGGATTTAAGGTGGCCCCAACAAGTTATGGGCTCAGGATATTTCAACAGACATAGAACAATGGCTTCAGGGATAAATTATTTATGACTAAATAATAGTCCAGTAACAAATACAGACCAGTAGCACAATTATCCAGGTCAAAACAACAGCAATTCGTCAATACTGGGCTAAATATAATATCCAGATGTGCAAAGAAATACATGGTCATAGCTATCAGGCAGGAAGAAGGGTATAGCTTCTCCACACAAGCAACTTGGACCAGCAGACAGATTCAGGCAACTCTGAATTCCCTGATAGGATTCCCCTTTTTATTGTTGAGTTGTGGAAGTGCTATCTGGACTTGTTAACAAAATACCATAATCCATCTCTGGAACAGGTTACCCAGAGAGTCAGTAGATGCCTATATTATAGAAAAAATGGAGGTACTTTTTTTCACAAGCATGAACAGTGACAGGACAAGAGGCAATGGACAAATGCTGTTCAGGGGAAATAGGTCTGAATATAAGAACAAAATTCTTCACCATGACAGCAATTAATGCTGATATAGGCTGCCAAGAGAAATGGTGGACTCTCCCTTACAGAAAATACTGTCTATTTATATATGAGCTATTTATTTTACCTTTTTTTTTTTAATATATATATATATCTAGATCTACAGGTGACTTCTTTTTTAAAAAAGATTTTATATGCTACTGAGAAACATTTTAATATATTTGATATGTAGAATTGCATTTAAAAAAAAGTTACAGTTCGATGGTGAAAAGCTAGAGTTATTAACTAATGGTAGTTATATTTCATAGTTTTTAATTATTTATTTTTTATTCTTGTTAAAACTATTTTTTTTTAAATAAAAAAGAAAGGAGTGTAAATATGTAATTTTAACTAATTTACAATGTATCAAGAGCATATGAGAAGAAGTTAATTGAAGTTCTATTTAGACAGTGCTGAAAACCTACTATAGAACCACAAGGTCGGATTTGAACATGGACAAAAAATTTCTCTAATATTTTTGAGAAAGTCAACATTACTTACAAGTATATTGAGAAAGAAGCATTTATGTTCCTAGTTGTATGCTGAGAATTTTAATAATGTTACAATTAACAGCAAAGCTGTGGATGTGTTGGCCCATAAATTCAAAAATCAACGATTTTTTGATCAGTATTCAAAAATTATGCAAATTACATTTCTTTTTAAATTTAGTTTGGAAAGTAAGGAGAAAATTATAGAGTGGTTGATCTTATAAAACAGCTTTGAGTTGAAGCAAGAGTTTGTTTGCTTTAAATTATATCATGAGTGTATAATTTCTGCATTTTTTACTGCAATTCTGCAGTTTCTGCAATTATTACTGCAAGCTTCAGAGTGAGTTTCAGTCTCTGTATGCACTAAAGAAGCTAAAGACAATTTAAGGGCTATTCAAGGCTGCCTATTATCTGTGCTTCTACTACAACTTCTTACCTTCTCAGAAGACTTGGAAGACCATACAAGATGGTCCACATGCTTCAAGTGTGCCGTGTAAACAGCTTTGGCATTTCTTTGAATAGGTACTCCTGCTGAGGGAACCATCAATGTAGATTAAAACTCAATATTCAGGGTATCTGAACTGGTTTGATCTGGTGGCTACCAACTTTCCTCACTATCATGGAAGAATAATAGATACCACTGAGCGTAAGTCATCTCATCCTGAAATAAACATTTGTGTTTGGGCAAATGACTCATACTCTGAAAGTGACTGTTTTTCACGTCAGAAATAAAGGAGGCACAGGGTGGCTGAGTAAGACTCATGTCTTCAGTACAGGCATCAAAAGTTAGATTTAAAAGGCTCCCACCAATATTCTTTCATGCAATGATCAGGTATTCACAGATCAGAGAGAGTAAAAAGCAAGATACAACATCTCTGGATAGGCAGCACTCTTCTAAACTTCAGCACATTTGCCTAAAATGTGAAAAACAGGCAGGAATATTGCTGACCACCATTGACATGACTTAAAATCTTGGTATGTGTTTCATATTACTGCACTTTCAGTGCTCATGGATGCACCTCATCAGGCTGCATGGACTTGTGAGTCCAGTTTGTTTAAATATTTCCTGACTTGATTCTTATCCATCAAAGGTAAGTCTTCCTTACTCCAATCTTTCTTATTGTTCTCATTCACCTGCAGTTCCTGAGGTAGAATCTTAACAGCAGTGATGGGGGCAAAGAGAGCACTGAGTGCCACTCTTGTCATCAACCAGACATATCAGGTCAAGTGGTAAGAATTTTTAAAGGGTGTGGCATATGTTCTAAAATGAGACTCCAGTGCAGTCTCATAGGCAACATGGATAATTGATTATTGTGCATTCAAGGCACGGTTCTACTGAAACTGGGAATCATGCAACCTCCCTTGCTGAGGCCTCACATTCCTTTTCTCTGCTTTTTACTAAGGATGTAGCTTCAAAACGTACATGATGGCTTCGCTACAGGAAATGCCCATTCCCAGTTCTTGTTCCCTGGTTTATGGTCCAGTTCTAAACTGAACAAGAAGAACTTGTGGAAATAGAGAAGGTCAGTAAAAAGCTGTCAGTGCCAGCAGAGGGGCTTGGAGGAACTTGCTTCTGTCCTGCAGAGACCAGGACATGACGCAAAATATTTGCCCATATCAAGCAAGTTCCACATACAGATACAGTAGATAGACCAGAACCAGATGGTGAAGCCTGAGAGCATTGTCTTGTAAATATACTCATGCCATTGGTAGTATCAGACCATGGGCTTCATACTGAATTTGCATAGCTTTAGAACTGAGATTTGTCAGTCTTTTTTTTTTTTTTGTGTTTCAAATATGTAGACATATGGCCTCTGAAGGCAGTCACACTACTCATTTGAATAAAGCTACTGTCAATTTACTATTATTTATTGTCAAATAAACAATATTTTGAGAATTGTGACATTTATTTCATTTATTTTGCATATAGTTTTATCTATATTGGGAAACTCAACAGTATCTGTATTTAACTCCATTGTTCTTTTTCTCTCCAACTTTGTTAAAAGAATTATTTTAAGACAAGTGTAATGATATGTATTTTCAAACTAGTTTGATAAAGTTTAGTGGTTAAGAAAAAAAAGTATGTAAAGACACCATAAAATCCATCAACTCTCTTCGCTGAACTCATATTTTACATCTCTTCCATGCACAACCACTTTCCAGACAGCATCTATGTTGCTAACTTAAAGAGAGTCAGGCAGGCAATACTCTTAGGACTGAAATGTAATTGTCTATATTTTTAAGCTTTTAGACAATTGTCTGGAAAAATTTTGACCTGGGCCAACTAGTAAGCTCTTGACTAATTCATAGGTACATTTTAGGAAGACAATTATTCCAGATACTGTGTGTAAATGTCAGCCGGTAGTTTGCATGCAGCCACTCTCTGTGGCCAAAAGCAATTACTAATAGAATCATAGAATCATAGAGTCATAGATTAATTAAGATCATCAAGTCCAACCGTCAACCCAACAGCACCATGCCTACTAAGCCATGTCCCAAAGTGCTACGTCTACATGTTTATCTAACACCTCTGCAGATGGTGATTCCACCACTTCCTTCAACAGCATGTTCCAGTGCCTGATCACTCTTCCAGTAAAGAAATTTTTCCTAATATCCAATCTAAAACACCCGTGATACAATTTGAGGCCATTTCCTCTTGTCCTATCACTAGTTATTTGGGAAAAGAGACCAACAATCGCCTCCCTAGGGCCTCTTTTCAGGTAGTTGTAGAGAACGATAAGGTCTCCCCTCGGTCTCCTCTTCTCCAGACTAAACAATCCAAGTTGCCTCAGCTGCTCCTTATAAGACTTGTTCTCCAGATGCTTCACCATCTTCATTGCCATTCTCTAGACATGTTCCAGCACCTCAGCGTCCATCTGGTACTGAGGCACCCAAAACTAAACACAGTATTTTAGGTGAGGCCTCACCAGTGCTGAGTACAGGGGCACAATCACTTCCCTACTCCTGCTGGCCACACTGTTCCTGATACAAGCCAGGATGCTGTTGGCCTTTTTAGCCAGCTGGGCACACTGCTGCTTGTGTTCAGATGACTGTCTACCAGTACCTCCAAGTTCCCACCTCTGCCGAGTCAGACAATGGGACTCATTTCCAAAACAACCTTACAGACACCTAGGCCAAAGAGCATGGCATTGAGTAGGTATACCACATCCCGTGTCACACACCAGCCTCCTGAAAAAAATTGAAAGGTACAACGGACTGCTGAAAACTACACTGAAAGCAATGGGTGCTAGGACCTTCAAACATTGGGATACACATTTAGCAAAAGGCCCCTGGTTAGTCAGCCCTCAGGAATCCACCAATCGAGCTGGCCCTGCCCAATCAGAACTTCTACATACTGTAAAAAGTGACAAAGTCCCTGTGGTACGTGAAGGAATATGTTGAGGAAGACAGTCTGCGTTATTCCTTCCCTGGGCAAAGACAAACCCACCCACGGGATTGCATCTGCTCAAGAACCTGGGTGTATTTGGTGGGTGATGTGAGAGGATGGAGAAGTCCGATGTGTACCTCAGGGAGATTTTATTTTAGGTGAACATAGCCAATAATTTGAACTGTATATAATAATTTCTGTAGTTATTATATGTCATATCAAAGGTATTGCATCAAGAATCACCCTCATCAGTGAAGAATAAACTATGACAAAATCGAGCAAGGTGCAGCAGTGATGGAACCAGAACCGGTGCCCAATAAGTTCCGCAAGATCAACATCTTCAACTTGCAGACCATAGACACGATACACCAGCTGAGTCAGACGCACCAAATGTGAGCGCCAGAGGCAGCATGCAACAGTCCCACACTGCATACCATCTCTCTTGCCCTGAAAGACTGGTATGACAGTCGGAGCCCAAAGTCATGGCCTAAATGAACTCAGCAGACTTTGGAGGAATAGTCCATAGATTGAAGGTGTGATATCTGTGTGTGTGTGTGTGTGTGTGTGTGTGTATATGTGTGTGTGTGTGTATACACACACACACACACATGTAACATATATATGTATAAGCATGATGTAGATGGTATGAAATAAGGAGTGGATACTGTTCTGGTTTTGGCAGGGATGGAGTTAATTTTCCTCTCAGTAGCCGGGGTGTTTTGGATTTCATATGTGAAGGATGTTAACAAACACACTGGTGTTATGAGTTGCTGCTAATAACACCAAGGACACCGTCCTGCTTTCCAGGTCTCGCTCATGTGCAGGTGCAGGAAGCTGGGAGGATTACAGCCAGAATAATTGTCTCAGACTGACCAAAGACAGTATTCCATGCCGTAAACATTATGCTCAGTATATAAGTGGGGGTTACCCAGAATGGGGCATCTCACTCTCTGGATCTCTTGCTCTCTCTCCCTCTCACTTCTTTGCTTGCTGCTCAGTTTTGTTTCCATGAGCGCTGCTTGGGATGGGCTGTATTGGTCATTGGGACATTAGGTGGTGAGAAATCGTGTATCGTTCATTTTGTGTATTTCAGGATCTTTATAGTCTATTCTGTTAGTTTTGTAATTTCCCTTTGCTATTCTAGTAAACTGTCTTCATCTTAACACGAGTTTTCCTTTCTTCCCAGTTCTCTCCCACATCCCACTAGGGAGGGGGAGAGGGAGAGAGAAACTGCGTGGTGACTAGGGCTAAACCACAACACCTGTACTCTTCTAGAGTTGCCTGTCCCCTATTCCAAAAGTGGTAAATTCTCCTTTTTTTTTTCCTGAGTCCCAGCAAAGGCTCCCTGTTCAGCCAGACTGGTCATCTTCCCTGCAGGTTCATCTTATGTCACATGGGGACAGCCTGCTCTTGTGCCTTTAAGACTTCCTTCTTAAAGAATGTCCAGCCTTCCTGGGCCCCTTTGCCCTTCAGGACTGTCTCCCACGGGACTTTCTCAGCCAGTGTCCTGAGTAGGCCAAAGTCTGCCCTCTGGAAGCCCATGGTAGTGGTTTTGCTGACCCTCCTCCATACTTCACCAAGAATTGAGAACTGTATCATTTCAGGGTCACTAAGCCCAAGACAGCCTCTGACCACTACATGTCCCATCACTCCTTCTCGGTTTGTAAATAGCAGGTCAAGTGAAGCACCTCCCCTGGTAGGGTCACTTATCAGCTGTCTCAGGAAGTTATCTTCCACACACTCCAGGAACCTCCTAGACTGTTTCCTCTCAGCCATGTTTTATTTGCAGCAGGTGTTCGGTAAGTTGAAGTCCCCCACGAGAAAAAGGGGTAGCAATTGTGAGACTTCTGCAATGGATCAGGCACTGGAACAGGCTGCTCAGGGAAGTGGTGGAGTCACCATCCCTGGAGGTGTTCAAAGAATGTGTAAATGTGGCACTTCAGACATGTCTTTGTAGGGATGGTGGTGTTAGGTTGACAGTTGGACTTGATGATCTTGGAGGTCTCTTCCAACCTTAAGATTCTATGATTCTGCCAGTTGCCTGTAGAATGCTTGATCTAACTTTTCATCCTGGTTGAATGGTCTATAATGGACTCCTAGCAGGACATCTGCCTTGTTGGCCTTTCCCCTCATCCTTACCCATAAGCACATGACTTTGTCACCACAACTGTTGAACTCTATACAATCGAAACCCTCCCTAACATACAGAGCGAACCCACCGTCTTGCATTCCTTGCCTATCCCTTCTGAAGAGCTTATAGCCATCCATTCATTAAAGTCATTCCACCATGTTTTGTGATGGTGACTAAGTCATAGCTGTCCTGCTTCATAATGGCTTCCAGCTCCTTCTGTTTGTTGCCCATACTGTGTGCATTGGTGTAGATGCTCTTGAGTTGGTCTATCAATTTCACCTCCAACATTGGCATGCCACCCCCTACGCTCATCTCTAATGAGCCTGTTTATATCCTCTTCTCGCTTCAAATCTAGTTTAAAGCCCTCTCAATGAGCGTCACTAACTCATGAATACGAATCCTTTTCCCTCTTTGACACAGCTGAACTCCATCTGTCGCCAGCAGGCCCAGTGCTGTGTAAATCTCCCCATGACCAAAATAACCAAAATTCCAATGATGACACCATCCTCTGAGCCACATGTTAATCAGATGAGTTTTCCTGTTCCTTTCAGTATTCTGCCCTGCCACTGACTGGATTGAGGAAAACACTACCCTTGCTCCTAATCCTTCAACCAATCATCCCAGTGCCCTGAAGTCTCTTTTGATTACTTTTGGACTTCTCTCCACAACCTCACCACTGCCAACCTGCGTAATCAACAGCAGGTAATAATCAGAGGGCCCTACCAGACCAGGGACTTTCCTAGTAATGTCTCTAACTCCAGCCCCAGGGAGGCAGCAGGCTTCCCTGTGGGATGGGCACTGTCTTGGGCAGAGCGACCATGAAATTGTAGAATTCTCTATTCTTGGAGATGTCAGGAGGATGACTAGCAGAACGGCTATCCTGAACTTCAAGAGGGCGGACTTTGACTTGTTCAGGACGCTTGTTGCGAGGGTCCCTTGGGAGTCGCTCCTTAAGGGTAAAGGGTAAAGGGGTCCAGGAAGCCTGGACGCTCCTCAAGATGGAGATCTTAAAGGCACAAGAACAGGCTGTTCCTGAATGCTGTAAGGCGAGCCGTAGGGGAAGAAGACCGGTGTGGATGAATCAGGAACTATTGTTGAGGCTCCGGAAGAAAAAGAGAGTCTATGTCCTCTGGAAGAAGGGACAGGCTACTTGGGGAGATTACAAAGAAGTTTCTAAGGTATGCAGGGAGGAAGTTAGGAAGGCAAAAGCTCAGCATGAACTCAGA
>WHYT01017291.1:265363-285025 GCA_009806455.1 Tetrax tetrax
TGGACTTCAGCAAAGCCTTTGACACGGTCTCTCACAGTATTCTCCTAGGGAAACTGGCTGCCCGTGGACTGGGTATGTATACCCTTCTTTGGATAAAGAACTGGCTAGGGAGCCGTGCCCAGCGGGTAGTAGTTAATGGAGTCAAGTCCAGCTGGCTGCCTGTTACAAGTGGTGTCCCCCAGGGGTCGGTACTTGGGCCTATCTTGTTCAATATCTTTATTGATGACCTAGATGAGGGGGTTGAGTGTACCCTCAGTAAGTTTGCAGATGACACCAAGTTGGGTGGTGGTGTTGATCTGCCTGAGGGTAGGGAGGCCCTTCAGATGGATCTGGATAGACTGGATCGCTGGGCTGAGCTGAATGGGATGCGGTTCAACAAGGCCAAGTGTCGGGTCCTGCACTTTGGCCACAATCACCCCAAGCAGCGCTATAGGCTCGGGGCTGAGTGGCTGGAGGACTGTGAAGAGGAAAGGGACCTGGGGGTGTTGGTTGATGCTCAGCTGAACATGAGCCGACAGTGTGCCCGGGTGGCCAAGAGGGCCAACGGCATCCTGGCCTGCATTAGTGCGGCCAGCAGGAGCAGGGAGGTAATCATCCCCCTGTATTCGGCGCTGGTGAGGCCACACCTCGAGTATTGTGTTCAGTTTTGGGCCCCTCACTACAAGAAAGACATTGAAGCCCTGGAACGTGTCCGGAGAAGGGCAACAAAGCTGGTGAGGGGTCTGGAGCACAAGTCTTATGAGGAGCGGCTAAGGGAGTTGGGATTGTTTAGTCTGGAGAAGAGGAGGCTCAGGGGAGACGTTATAGCTCTCTATAACTTCCTGAAGGCAGGTTGTGATGAGCAGGGGTTTGGCCTCTTCTCCCAGGCAACAAGCAGGACCAGAGGTAATGGCCACAAGTTGTACCAGAGGAGGTTTAGGTTGGACGTGAGGAAAAACTTTTTCTCCCAAAGAGTGGTCAGGCACTGGAATGGCCTGCCCAGGGAGGTGGTGGAGTCACCGTCCCTGGCAGCGTTCAAGAGGCGGCTTGATGAGGAGCTACAAGATATGGTTTAGTAGCTGTGGCAGCAATGGTAGTGGGAAGACGGTTGGACTAGATGATCTTATAGGTCCCATCCAACCATGTGATTGTATGATTCTATGATTCTATGGGTCTGGTCAGCATATGAGGCCCTCTGTTCCCCTCAGAAGGGAATCACCTGCAACAATTACTCTCCTTTTTTTTTTTTCTTAACAGAGGCAGTCATAATGCATGGGGCTGACTGACTTTCCATAGATACAGGTGATTTCATTTAACCCGGTGCCCAGGAAGGTTTCTGAATTGTTTGTTTACTACTATTGACAGAGCCTTAGCTTGACAAATTGAAGATTCTCATTTATTGTGTTCTTCTAGTGATACCTGAACTACAGATTGATGTACTTTGAAAAGAGCTTGACTAATTTGAACGAACAGCTTTATTTTTTGTTTGTTTGTTTCTAATGTTAATTTTTGCCTTTTTTTTAGGAAAAAGCTGTATTATCTATATGGAAACTTATAAGCACACTAAAATCATAAAAGAGTTTGCAGATATTTTTAACTTAATTTCTTCAGATATCTTTCATGAGGCAATAACCTGTTTTGATATACCATCTTCCATCTGAGGATCTCAAAGTATTGCTGAAACATTAATAAATAAGTCAGTGAAACCTTGTAACATATCAGTAAGCTAAGGGAGACTGAGAGCTGGTTTTATCATTTATTTTTTTGTGCAACTACGTGTCACTACACAGCTCTGTGAAACAGAGAAGCCATGTCAAATTAAAAAAAAAAACCCTGTAGCCTTCCGGAGGAGATTTCATCACTATTTGATGAGAGCAGGTTAGTAAAGAGTAATTAATCTACTTGCCAAACATTGATGAGCATAACTCCCATTAGTACTAGACTCCAGACTGCTATTTTCTCCCTGTTAAAGAGCTTTAGTTCCCATTATTCATCTGTCCAAGTTCTGCATTAAAGATGAGATGTCTAATCCTTGATAGCAACCACAGTTCCTTTATGGAACCACTTCCCAAAGCTGTTTTGCTCTGTACTCTCTCCTAATGAGCAGACTTTACTATTGAAAATCCCTCTGCTCCAACTGGAAAAACGAGATAGTCCAAGCCAGTGGTCATCCCAGTGGAGGCAAAAAGTTTGGGTCAGGCATGAATGCACATGGAAGATGGTGTGGACCAAGTCCTCAGCACAGTTCACTGTAATGAACTAATAATCACGCTATAGAATGACCACTGTCAAAAAACAAGATCAGAGAAGACACTGGACAACTTGGCACAAACGCCTTTCAGATGATTTCTCACCTGCTACAAGAATATTCTTGTTACAGAGAAATACAGTGGATAAACAGAGGCATATCACTGCACAAAAGAGGCAGAAGCAATTTCAACTTTGTCATTTTCCTTCACCATTTTCAAAAAGTTCTACAGTATTGTGTGACTACAGAACAGTTCTCCTGGCCATATCTTACATTTATTTTGATTATCCTGTCTTTTATTTTGCAGCACAGTGTTCTTCTTATATTTGATTCTTGGCATCTTTTCTAGCCTTCCTATTAGATTAAAATATAGAAATTCATCTTTATGCCTTGGTGACTAAACAGATCCTTAGATGATTTATTCAGATCTATAGTTATATTATCATTATCTGCTGCATGGCAGAGTTAGGTTATTGCTTTCCCTATTACCTTACATTGCAGTATTAAATTCTTTTTTTTTTAGAAGTCCTCAAAATATTTGAACTAGTTACAATGCAGAAACTGTTATAGCCACAAGAGAGTGCTCTTGTAAAAACATAAGGCTGCTCAAGAGATAAGTACATTCTGCACTTTAACAATGAAAAATAGCTTTAGTAATTAGTGTTTACTTTAATTATTGTATTTCAGTAAATCAAACATTGATGTAAATTAGCATGATATTCCCAATTCCATTTATATTCACTTTTTTATTTGTTTTTAATTAAAACTAAGAACTAGTAAATTACATGTATGTAGGTGCGTTCCTTTTGAAATAACAACAAATTTTTGTAACACAATCATATTTTCTCTAACATTTCATCCCTTACTCTTCATTTACAAAATGCAATGACCATTAGAGATAAAAATGTATTAACTCAATATGAAAGTGCAGCTCCAGCTCCACTAATGTGTTTCTTTATAGAAAGGGGTTTATATTAAATAAACTATTCCTCATGTCCTTTGTGGGTTAAATTATATCTTTTTAGGTGCTTAAACACAAGCTTACACCTCTGAGGCCTTAGAAGGATCTATCTCTCCACAGTGTCCTAGGAGAAGATGCTTTGTAATGTAGACTAAAGCATAATATAAATAATCACGTAACCCAATGAAATTCTACAATTTAGCAGTAATTATGTCTTAGTGACAGATACCTTACTTTGTTCAAAAACAAACTGAACTCTGTACAGAGAGCACAGGATCACAGGGGAGCTAGATCTTCCTTCTTGATTTGAGCTACCTAGGTTTATTGAAGATCAAAATACAACACTGCCCTTATTTATGTCAGTGATTGAACCAGTACAAATGAGTATCTGTCTCCGTCGCATCTTGCCCTCACAGAACTAATTTTAATCCAAAGGAATGAAACTGTTTTTGCTAACTTTTTCCTAGAGAACTGTTTCCCTGACTAGAGGACTTGGCCAGTGGTTATGTTTAGCCCCTTGAAGTCCAATTTGTGTTTATAAAGCAGAAAACTGCACCAATTGGCAAATGTGGTCTTTTATGTTTACAACCTTTTCTCACTACATGTGATGACATACTTTATTCTACTCATTAAAATCAATGGCAAAGCTCTGTTTATTTCAGTCACTGCAGGATCTGACCATTAATATGTTAATTTCTAATCTTCCCTTCCAAATTCTAGCATCTGCTTTTTTTTTTTTCTTGTTCTCTTTTGAATAAAAAAAAAATGTGTTTTACAGACATATTTTCAGTTATTAATGTTACTACTTTCCTTATGCATGATTCTCTTCAGCTAAACTTTCCAGATGGTATCCAAGATGCAAGCAGCTTTTCTTTAGATTCCTCATTTTAAAGTTGCTACCGCATGATAAATATTGAATTAGAATAACAACCTTTCTCAGGTACCAAAATAGCTCACCCTTCTGATCTCATTATTTTCTTCCATTCTTCCTCTAAATGTAATAGCTTTCTGTCCTCAAATTGCAGTGCTTAAAATATCTATGACTCATTAATTGTAAAAAAAAATTGTCTTTTTATTCATTAGTAGTAGAGCTTTTCATTGAATGTCCCAGCAGTGGCCCAAGACAATTTAGATAAAACCCATTATTTCTTCTGTCTAGACAGGAATGAATTTGTAGTTCTGCCCTTTTGCACGGGAATGATGGAGAACTGTTGTCATTTGATGTAACACAGAAAAGATTTTTGCACCTTTAAACTGCAGATCAGATATTGTCAACATTCCCTTTATGACCAAGGTGGCCACAATTCAGCCAAGTACTTAAACAGATGCTTTTCCTTAATGATGTAATTTCACCATAATTATGAATGTATTTAAAGCTACACTTGTATTCAATACATTGACTTCTGAAGGCTTTACTATTTGAATGGAAAAAAATTACTTATCTTTTTCTTTCTTTTAACCAAAACGTCACAGACTTCACTTTCTCTTATAGAGACTTCACACAAAATAAGATCACTAAATTCCAAGTCTCTATACCAATGCACGCAGCATGGGAAATAAACAGGAAGAGCTGGAGATGCGTGCACACAAGCAGGGCTACGACCTTGTTGGCATCACGGAGAAGTGGTGGGACGACTCGTACGACTGGAGTGTCAACATGGAGGGGTACAGGCTTTTTAGAAAGGACAGGAAGGGGAGATGAAGAGGGGGTGTTGCTCTCTATGTCAGCAACCATCTGGAGTGTGTGGAGCTTCGCCTGGGGATGGAGGAGGAGCTGACAGAGAGCTTATGGGTCAAGCTCAGAGGATGGGGACGGACAGGGGATGTTACGGTGGGGGTCTGTTACAGGCCACCTGGCCAGGGGGACAGAGCAGATGAGGCGCTCTATAGCCAGATAGGAGCAGCCTCACGGTCACAAACCCTGGTCCTCATGGGGGACTTCAACCACCCTGACATCTGTTGGAGAGACAACACAGCAGGGCACAGGCAGTCCAGGAGGCTCCTGGAATGCATGGACTACAACTTCCTCCTGCAGGCGACAGAGGAGTCGACAAGGAAGGGTGCCATGCTCAACCTTGTGCTCACCAACAGGGAGGGACTGGTAAGGGATGTGAAACTGAAGGACAGCCTTGGCTGCAGCGACCACGACATGGTGGAGTTCAAGATCCACGGTGCAGCGAGGAAACTACACGGCAAACTCTCTGCCCTAGACTTCAGGAAGGGAGACTTCAGTCTCTTCAGGGACCTGATGGGTAAAGTGCCATGGGAGGTGGCCCTGGAGGGAAGAGGGGCCCATGAAAGTTGGTCCACATTCAAGGAGCACCTCCTCCACGCTCAGCAGAGGTGTATCCTGATGAAGAAGAAGTCGGGCACAAAGGCCAGGAGGCCTGCGTGGATGAGCAAGGAGCTCCTGGACCAACTGAAAGTAAAGAAGGAAGCCTATAGAGGGTGGAAGCAGAGACAGGTAGCCTGGGAGGACTACAAAGAGGCTGTGTGAGTGGCCAGGGATTGGGTGAGGAAGGCTAAAGCCCTGATGGAATTGAATCTGGCCAGGGATATAAAAAGCAACAAGAAAAGCTTCGATAGGTATGTAGGGGACAAAAGAAAGTCCAAAGAGAATGCAGGCCCCCTCAGGAAGGAAACCAGTGTCCTGGTTACCCGGGACGTGGAGAAGGCTGAGATACTCAATGACTTTTTTTGCCTCAGCCTTCACAGATAAGGGCTCTTGTCCCACCACCCAAGCTGTGGAAGGCACAAGCAGGGACTGTGAGGATGAAGAACTCCCCACTGTACTTGAAGAGCAGGTTCGGGAACATCTGAGGAACTTGAAGGTGCTCAAGTCCATGGGACCTGATGAGATCCATCTGCAGGTCCTCAGGGAACTGGTGGATGAAGTTGCCAAGCCTCTGACCATTCTATTTGAGAAGTCATGGTGGTCTGGTGAGGTCCCCGATGACTGGAAGAGAGGGAACATAACCCCCATTTTGAAAAAGGGGAATTTCACGTTCTGATTTCAGATGAGAGGAAGGCCCCCTTGCATTCTAGCCAACCTCAGTCAAGTCCGGGAGGCTGGGGGCGGCTAGAACAACCTCTCACACACCAGAGCGTGGTTTTGCTCTTATTCTCGGGAACAGAATTAAGACTCAAAATGGAGTCAAGCGCCAGGTAACTTTATTTACCCAAAAAAAAAGTTCTCAAATGCAAGAGAAAAGAGATGAAGAAAGGAAAGAGAGAAAAAAGAAAAGAGTTTCAGTTGCAATAGCTACCACCATGGAGCTGTGGCATCCCAACAGTCCAGTTCACTTGGTGGAGGAACGTTCCATCCGATGTTGGTTCCGTCTGATGTTGATTCTGTCGATGTTGATTTCTGTTGATGTGTCGTTCCCCTTGATGTTTGTCCCCCTTTTTCAAGTTAGTTTAGATGCATATTCATTTTATTCCAAGAGCTGGTTTGCCTAGCTGCACCCCTCACCTGGCGGTGATATGCATGCCCATTACCGTCTCTGGGCCTTTCTGTTTTTTTCTTCTGGCCTCGTGTTTGGGCTCATGCCGGGGGGTAGGACTAGATTTCTCAACTCTGCATTCAGGTTTGCAGGACAACAGGAGTTGGCTTGCAAGATAACAGGAGTTGGCTTGCAAGATAACAGGAAGACTCTAGTCCTACGGTTTAACTGAAGTTCCGTTGTTCAGGTGGTGTTTTGAGAGTGGTGGTCAACGGCTCGATGTCCAAGTGGAGACCGGTCACAAGTGTCATCCCTCAGGGGTCCGTGTTGGGCCCGGCCCTGTTCAACATCTTTGTCAGTGACATGGACAGTGGGATACAGCGCACCCTCAGCAAGTTCGCCAAATACACCAAGTTGTGTGGTGCCGTTGACACGCTGGAAGGGGAGGATGCCATCCAGAGGGACCTGGACAGGCTGGACAGGTGGGCACATGCAAACCTCATGAAGTTCAACCAGGCCAAGTGCAAGATCCTGCACTTGGGTCGGGGCAATCCCAGGCACAAATGCAGGCTGGACACAGAATGGATTGAGAGCAGCCCAGAGGAGAAGTACTTGGGAGTGTTGGTGGATGAGAAGATAAACATGAGCCGGCAATGTGCCCTTGTGGCCCAGAAGACCAACCGCATCCTGGGCTGCATCAAGAGGAGCATGGCCAGCAGGTCGAGGGAGGTGATTCTCCCCCTCTACTCTGCCCTGGTGAGACCCCACCTGGAGTATTGTGTCCAGTTCTGGAGTCCCCAACATAAGAAGGACATGGACCAGTTGGAGAAGGTCCAGAGGGAAGCCACGAAGATGATCACCCACTGAAACCACACACAGTGGGTGGTTCTTTGCACACATGAAGCAATGAGTTCCTTGCTTCAAATTATACTTACTGAAGGGTTACTGAGTAAATTGAGTCATTTTACAGTGAGAACTGTTTCTATAACAACTCATAGTAATTTGTTAATGAGCAATGTATGCTCACAGAGTCTTTACTTAAATAGATGTCCTTCCTTTGTATTTTCCACTCAGATTAATCATGTTTTTCAAGACTTATTTTGCTGGACTAAGTTACCCATAAATTTTTTCTCTCGCATTGTAAAATGAATTCTTCATTCATCTTTACTTCTTCCAGTTCAAACTTGTGCTTCCTGAGCATAAGTGACTGGAACCAGATGCAACTACACATAAGCTAACGGTGCTTTCTGTGAAGATTTTACTAGGACATCCATATTTCTTTTTTTTTTTGTCTTTATTTTTTTCTGGAGTTCTATAACTTCACTGAGAAAACTGCAGCACATGGGCAGCTTGTTGTCCTCACAATTTCTCTTCTTCTATCATCGCCTCTAGACAATAACCCCTAGTTTACAGTGATCTTATGTACTTCAAATTGCATCACAATTTCTGCCATATAAATTTTCAGCTTAATTTCTTTGTTCCAGAATCATTATCTCCTCTCCATGGTATTTGTCAAACTCTTCAATCTTGTGTTTTACAAGAATTTCATAGCCTATGCCTGGCAACATAGCCAATTATGAAAATATTAAGTATTTATTGCAAGACTGAATCTAAGGAACACTGCAATTTCCCTTTCATTGCAGCAATTTGCATTTAATACCCACCAAAATAACTCTTTCCATTTTTAGAATTCTTTTATTAGCCTGTGGAAAATCTCCAACTTGAATATTTTTTTAAAATAGTGTCATACTGTTTAGATGTCAAATCTTTTGTATTAAACTTATCTCAGAAATTATCTTATTAGGAATGATATTTAATAACTCTAATTTGATATTTATTTAATAAACCCATTTGCATTTTATATTATTGTCCATTTCCTTCTGTCTTTAATAATATCAATATCTTTGATACAAACTGTCAAAAGAATTCCATGATGCTTGGAATAAAGTAACAGACTGCTACTTGTCCCATTCAACTTAATTATTTTTTTCTATCTTACTGATTTTTTTTTTCTATTCTCCTACTATATTGCTCTTACTCCGTTACTGAATATGTTAGTTGTTTAGTGGTCTCGACACAGATTTGTCAGACATTTGATATAATCATTGCCAGCAGCCCAAAGTTTACTCACAACTCATGTATGATATTCTAATGCCCTTTTCTCATTGTCTTTAAGTTACTTTTCCATTGGTGATAAGTGCATCATCATCTTTATTGAAAACAGAAGCAAAACATGTATTTAAAATGTTGGTAACACCTCTATAATTCCTGATTTTCTATCTTTGCCTCCATAAACTCTGCTCCATTTCTCTTTTAATCCTCTTTCATACAGGTCAGTGGAGAACCTTTTTACCACTCTATTTTATTTAGCTCTTCCTTAAAATTTTACTTTTTGAACTTCTGAGATACAGTTATCCTGATCATAGACTCATGGAACAACAGAATCAAAGAATGGCTGAGGGTGGAAGAGACCTCTGGAGGTCATCTGCTCCAACCACCCTGCTCAAGCAGGAACACCTAAAGCCAGTTGCCCAGGACCATGTCCAGGTGGCTTTTGATTATCTTGAAGGATGGAAACTCCACAAACTTGCCAGGCAACCTATGCCAGTGCTTGAGCACGCTCACAATAAAAAAGTGTTTCCTGATGTTCAGAGGGAAACTCCTGTGTTTCAATTTTTGCCCATTGCCTCTTGTTCTGTCTCTGGAGATGACTGAAAAGATGACTGGCTCCATCCTCTTTACAACTTCCCTTCAGATTTTTATGTATGTTGATAAGATCCTCCTAAAGCGATTCCCTTCTCTAGGATAAGCAGTGCCAGCATTCTCTGCCTTTCCTCATAGGAGAGATGCTCCAGTCCCTTCATCATATTCATGTCTCTGCTCTGAAGCCTCTCCAGTATGACCAGTTTTGTCTTATACTGAGGACCCCAGAACTGAAGAAAATACGCCAGATAGACTGGATAATCCCTGTCTATTATCCTCTCATTGCAGATTATCTATTTTAACTACATTTTTTTTGAGATGTTTATTCTCCCTAGTAATCCTGTAAAAAGTAAATTCTGTAAAAAATTAGTGAACTCTATAAAGACTGTTACACATACTAATAAAATAAACCTAAGTTAAATGCAGCTTGAAACCCTCAACAACATACTACAAGGAAGTGCTACGTATTAACTTTTTTTTTTCTTACCAAGTTGGCTGAGAATGCACTTAATTCCTGGCTCTGAATGAATCCTGTGAAAGCATGGATGCAGACAGAGTTGTAAACCAGGTGACAGAAGCCGATAATTTGTACATGCAGTTATGTTTTGTAAACTATGGAGCACACATGACTCTTAATAACTTTTTCTTAATGGTTTGATATTAGCTCTTTCTTTCATTTAACTTAATAATGAGTTCAAAAAATGAACCAAAACCCAGAAAGATCTGTTCCTGATGTATAGCTTGTTCCTGTAATTGTAAATTAACAATTGTTTAGTATAGTATTGAAATGTTTGATGAGACTCAATCTTTGATATTTTCAAAATTTTCATTAGGAGAAAAAATGTCTAGACATATTCTAATTTGGAAATGTTCAGGGATTTTTTTTTTTCAGCTTCTGTTTCCCACTGCTTAGTTTTATGCTATTATTCTCAATCTAGTCTCCTTGAACCAGTTCTAAAAACTCTAGGATATGCATCACTAACCTGCTGTATACAAATACAATAATTCAGGGTTTGTCTGATGGCTAATTATTATTCTCTCAATCAGCACATTGGGGAATGAACTGTATACCTTTAAAGCTAAAAGCATGACTTTTCTCATCTCAGTAGTGAAGACAAAAAGGACAACAGACCACATACCCTGTGGATCAAATATTCAGGGAAAATCAATATGCACTGAATACTGGATTAAACTGCAGTTTACTATGAAATTTACTTTCAAGTAAGTGGTACAGAGACATGATCTACAAGAAATCTTTAATGACTGTAATCTAGAATGATCTGTCACCTAAAATTTACACCACACTGGTCTGTTAGTCACATTTAACTCTGGAGGATTTTATTCCATCTTAGAATCTGTGTTAACACAGATATCCTCTGTGAGTACAGTGTTAGGATTATTATAATTTTTGCTGCAATCTGCCACTCTGAGGAATCTGATCATGCAAGTTTTAGTTATTTTTTTTTCCTTGTCTTATTCCATCTGCAAACAGTTTATTATATATGTAAAGAGATTGGCTGTCCCAAGTCTGTTAGAGATTTTTTTCTCATCAACCTACCTCTTCTTGTGCAAGACAGCTATACTTTTAAAATTCTCTGCTCTCGCATGGGAGATCTAAGAAAAAGTTTCACCCTATATGCAGCCATAGACTAAAGCACCCTTTTTTAGAAATTTTTTAATGTATTTTTCTTTTTCTCATGCAATTCCAACTGCTCCAGCCAGTAAGTCCCTTTCATCGGGGGCCTAACCTAAATACCTATATGTGAATGCACGTAGCATAAGGAATGAACAAGAGGAGTTAGAGAGGTGTGCACATCTCCTATGAAGACAGGCTGAGAGAGTTGGGATTGTTCAGCCTCAAGAAGAGAAGGCTCCATAGAGATATTAATGTGGCCTTCAAATACTTAAAGGAGGTTTATGATAAAGATGGGGAGAAACTCTTTAGCAGGGCCTGTTGTGATAGAACAAGGAGTAATGGTTTTAAACTAGAAAGAGGTAGATTCAGAGTAGATAAAGGAAGAAATATTTTACAACATGGGTGATGACACACTGGAACAGGTTGCCCAGAGAGGTGGTGGATGCTCCATCCCTGGAAACATTCAAGGTCAGGTTGGATGGGGCTCTGAGCAACCTGATCTAATTGGAGATGTCCCTGCTCCTTGCAGGGGGACTGGACTAGATGACTGTACAGGTCCATTCCAACCCTAACGATTCTATGACTCTATCATGAACTGCATGAGACTAAACTTTTTTTTTCCTCATTGTTGTTTTTACTTTACCTTGCTTCTAAACAGGTTTCCTCACTCAGAGATATTTTTAAGAAAATTCTTCAGGTAAAGGAACCAGCAAGTGGAAATCCAGTGAAAGTTACAGCAGTCTCTTTTGCCATTTTCCTAAAATTCTGCCTAAGATATAAGACTATGGCTTTAATTCATGTCTGTGTCTACAAATTCCTGGCTACAGTGAGCTGAAGCATATTCAACATCTGTAACTGTAGGGGAGAAACAGAAAAGTATAAGTCTCTGTCTCAGAGCATTTTTGAAGCTGTACTATTATCCCAACCAAGATACATACATTCCCTAGTACAAATATTTTGTATATTAGACTTATACATCAATAGTCTTCACTCTATTGACTTTCAATATTTTTTGACCATTTTAATAATCATCAAAACCTTATTTTAACAGCTAGCTCTGCCTCCTGGACCTCCTGTTGATTTTATATTTTACTTTATATTTTATTTAATATTACAAATCAATGCCATGAGGAGGTTTGAATGAGATATCTACTTTATTGAAAAACATCCCTGGAGCAAGTAAAAATGTAGTATTTTCAAAGGTCAGAATTTTTTCTTTTGACACAATTAACACAAAACCATATTTTCATAGATTTGCCTCAAGCTGGCACAAAAATTCTTAAAAGACTCCTTTGCAGCAGCTAAATGTAGAGCTAAACACATTTCTGCTATGAATACTTTAACTTTCCCTAATTTTCTGAGAAGACTAGAGGTCTCTCTTGCAGTGCAATGAAAGGCATATAACTTTTATTCAGAAGAAAATGTTCCTGCCTACAAGCTGATATTTCTTCCAAACTCTTTTAGCAATTATTTTTCACTTTTGGAGATTCTGACTTTTGTTAGTTTCACTGCTGCACACCAAACACTTGACAGAACTAAATCCATTCATAGTGGCTGCCATACTGAGGATTCTGCCCTTCTGCTGTTGGAACTAAGAGGGTATTGACGTTTAGTAGTATGAGGCTAAAACTCACTAATGTGGTAAATATGGCTTTCACATAGAACTCCTGCATCATCTCAGTGATGTACTTTTGCTGTGAATTTCTTGCAAGACATCTATATATCCTTCTCCTCAGCACTGTACTTTCATCTTCTTTGTAATGTTTTCTCCTTCAGTAAAGTCCCAGGGATGTGCATTCATCTCTCTGCATCTTTACTATGATTCTGCTAGTAGCAGCATATTTTCCTGGAACCTAGGAGTCCTCTTACTTTTCTGTTATATCTCTAAGGGGTCTGGAGAGTGACATAATTTCTGAATTGTTAAGACTGCTTCAGGATGTATAATTTTTTTTTATATATTTGAAATATGGTCTACTGTTCCTCTCTTTATAATGATTTTGTTCACAATATAATCCTCAAATCTGATTATTTTGATGCTACATAAATCTTCCTCATCTGGAAGTATTCTCTGAAGATGTATTTCATGATGAAAATGAATCCAAAGTATAAACACATCTGTTTGAACATTCATAAATAAGATTTTAAGCTTACACTTCGATTTTAATAGCTACATTTCAATTCCAGCGATAGCATTTGACAGTGATCCTCTTGTGTCCTATGCCTACAGCATATCTATCTCTGTTTCATAAGTCTGTAGTCTCTACAGCTTGCATTCTCATTTACACAGGTCATGCAATGTGTAACAAAAAAAAAAGTCCCTCCTGTATGTTAAATGTGTTTATGCAGGTAATTCCAAATGTTCATGATCAGATACTCATGAGTCATTTACATGCACATTAAAAGTTTAGAGCAATCAGAGGAAGAGAAACAGAGAAAGACATTTAATGTCTTAATGTCCCTGAAAAGGGAAATTGCACCATATACTCCACAGTTACTTTCTCTGTAACTGCCCTTTTCTGTCATTGTGGCAATGGGAATACGTAACCTACGTTGTTTACCTTCAGGTTTGAACATTTCTCGGATTTTAAAAGCATTTATTATAAGGTAAATTCAATTTATGTTAGCTGCTTGCTGTCTTACATTTTTAACCATGTTTAAAGGATAATACAGAAAAGGATAAGAGAAAAGGGTAAGGGATGGAGGAGAAAAGGATAATATGGAGAAAGGTTATGTTAAAGGGTTCGTATTTTTCAAGAGATTGTAAGATTGAACACCTTACATATTATAATTGCATTCATGGACTTCTAGTAGTATTTCTATTTTTTTGTCTTTTTTAATTTTAAGCTTTGCAATTTAGTTAGATCCTAATTGGTTAGACAGATGTTAAGTGTCCAATGGAAATGATCTTCAGAAAAAGTTATTTGTGATTTTTTCATAATTTTGATCTGAACTGCATGATGATGATTATACTAATAGTAGTAGTAGTAGTAGTAATAATAATAATAATAATAATAATAATAATAATAGCCTATTTTCTCTAAATATATTGTATTTCACTGTAAAATATCCATATCTGCTTGACTTCTTATAGAAGGTATAAAGAAACCCTACAGAAGGAAAAAAAACCTTTATGTATGGTTAGAAGTGCAAGGTACTTCATAGTCATCAACGGGCTTAATGTCTAGTACGGTAAGTCAAAGATTCACAGAATGGTTGAGGTTGGAAGGGATCTCTGGCAAATGAGTAATCCAACACCCTGCTCAAAGAAGGATCAGTTAAAGTAAGTTGCCTAAGACAATGTCCAGTCAAATTTTGAATATCCAAGGATGGAGATTCCACAACCTCAATGGACAACCTATTCCAAAGTTTTACAACCCACACAATATTTTAATAATAATAATAATAATAATAATAATAATAATAATAATAATAATAATGATGATGTTTATGTTTATGTTTATGTTTATGTTTATGTTTATGTTTATGTTCATGTTTATGTTTATGTTTATGTTTAAATGGGATTTCCTGTATTTTAATTTCTGTCCATTGCCTCTCGTCTTTTTTACTGGAAAACACAGCGAACAGTCTGGTTCCAAATTCTTTATTGCCCTCCTCCTTCCCCAAATCAGTTATTTAAACACGTGGATAAAATCCTCTGAACCTTCTCTTCCCTAGGCTGAATAGACCCAGCTTTCTCAGCTTCTCCTCATATGAGAGATGCTCCAGTGACTTAAACATCTCAATGGCCCTTTGCTGGACTCTCCAGTAAGTCCATGTCTCTCATACTGGGATGCCCAGACCTAAATGTAACACTTCAGTTGTAGCCTCACCCCCCAATGAGGGAAAGGGTCCCCTCCCTCCACCTGCTGGCAATACTTTTCCTAATGCAGACCAGGATACCCTTAGCCTTCTATGTTGCAAGGGCACACTGCCATCTCCAGTTCAACTTGGTGTCTGCCAGTGCTCCCAGGTCCTTTTGTACAAAGCTGCTTTCCAGATGGGTAGCGACAAGCATTTACTGGTACATGAGATGATTTCTCTGCAGGAATTTCCCTGGGGAAATGTGCATTTCATTTTTCTGAACTTCATTAAATTCGTGCCTGCTGAAGTTCCCAGCATGTCCCTCTGAATGGCAGCACATCCGTTGGATATATCAGCCACTCATCCTGGTTTTACGTCATCTGCAAACTTGCTGAAAGTGCATATTGTCCCATTCTCTGGGTCATTAATGAAGAAGTTAAACAGTACTGGCCCCAATATCAATCTCTGCTGCACACTGCTGGTGACTGGCCTCCAGGGGGACTTCATTCTGCTGATCGCAACCCAAGACCTTCAGAATCACACAATAGTATACGGTTGCTTATATACATTAGGTGAAGCTTTATCTTCACTCTTAGTGTCACAGTGCTGTTTAATTTTCACACGAAATAAACAGCTAATTTGAAATACTTTAACCACTGTTAATCATACTTGAAGTATCTAATTACACACAATAATTTTGTAATGTTTTAAACATAACATATTTATGACATAATTAATTTGTTTGTGTGTAAGTAAATTTAATCATTTTAATGCTATAAAGACAAATTAAAGCACCATATTTATTTATCTTATAAATATTCAAACCCAGAATTGAAATAACCTCTAATGTAATTAGAAGTAAATGCAGCATTTTCCAGAAGAAATATTACCATCACTAGCACATAATCTTGCCAAGTTATTATCATAGCTCCCAATTCTAAGAAGCACATCATAAAATTCCAAGGGAAACAAGGGAAGAAAAAGAGTAGAGAAAGAAACTCCAGGAGATCAGCCCTATACACTTCAATAGAAGTTTGAATATATCAGAACATCATACTATTGGAACGTAAGAAGAACTCCTTTCTCTTCACAGATACAGGCAGCCATGAGTTAAGGCAGAAGTTCTGTGTGAGTGTCCCAAAGTGCGCACAGCAAGGTGTAACAGGTTGCCACGGGGGAAAGTGGTGGGTCTCCATCAGCTGGTCACCACACAGACAGTAAAGAACAAAAGCGGAGAATTTCTCCTGCATGACAGCAAACTCTGTCTTATGTCTGCATAAAAGTTCGCTCCTTACATGTCCTGTCTTACAGCCAAAGTATAGGCTATCACATACACTACATGTGAAACAGGGCTGTCTGTGTTGGATGAGTCCGATGTTTGACTCAGAATGCATGTCTTAAGTACCCCAACTTACTGTCCCGATTCTTTGTCCAGAAAACAATTTTTTGGCTCTGCATGAAAATCTTAAAATTCTTTCCACTGCAGCCACAAACTCCTTTGTCTACTGTGGGAATCAGCCCTTATGCTTTCCTACTGCAGTGCAGACAAAACTTCAAGTGGTTGAGCTTTGGAAATCATAGTTAGAGGTGTTGTTCAAGAAACTAGTTGCACTTCAACTCTGAGTGGGCACAGTAGGAGAAAAGAGAAGGTGAAAAATGATAGGAACATGAGTGGTACAGAAACACTAGTTGTATACCCAGTATGGGGAAAAAAAAGGAATTTAAATATGCCCATATATCCGTTTCATACCTGGCTTTATGAATTATCTGACACAAGGTACAGGCTCAGGGACAGAACCATTCGCTCATACTGGTGATGTAACAATGGCTACAGGAATACTGTACTGAATGTAACTGGTAGGCTGGCTGGGTAGTTGGTGGCTGCAGGATGCCCTCTGCGGAGGAGGGTCTGAGTTGCTCTAGGCCAGTCACAGCCAACTTCACTGGGCTGTGACACTGCTGTAAACATCCCAACTTGCAAAGAGTCTGAATCCAAACCTCTATATTGAAGACAAGGCATATCAGAGCCCTCATCGGGAAACCATCTATACAAGAAAGAAACTCTTAATATTTCTCCAGGAAAATATGCCTTACAAATTGCATCAGTTTTCTCAGGCTAGATGTTCACTAGTACACAATTGTGCTCAACTTTCCAAAACCTCTCTGGCCCTTAAGGCAAGAGATATTAATATTAAGGGTTTACTATTTGGTGAAAGAAAATAAATACTAATTTGTTTGTCTCAGGTGGTGGCTACACACGTTCTCACTCCACTGCCTGCAATATCACTTCTCTTTGAGATTTTGGAGCCATGACTAGAGAACTTTATTTTCTAGTCCTTTTGTTTCTACACTAACAAGTATTCTACATTTTAATACATTTCATGGCTAACTTGATTTCCTGGGTGAATAGGAAATCTCTTCCAGAGACATGGACCAAAGGTCAAGTGTCAAATACTTGCATGTGTCAATCTGCTAATGACTAGGTGCAGCTAGAGATGACTGGCCACATCCACACAGTGAGGTCTTGTCCCTGGTTTCCCATGCACACCAGGTAATATTAATGTGCTGTTTTTATTCTGGTGTGGTTCCAAGCTATTGAAATATTTTCTTTTTTTGCACACCACAAGGGTGGTGGTTTTATCATATGTTAGTAAAATTTTGTTTTATGGATACTGGAATGTGATACTAAAGTACTTGCAGGAGTCCAAGTGTACAAAGCCTACAAGGCTGACATGGAAGGGATGTATAAGATTAAAGACAAAACCCTGACTCATCTAGTCATTGCTTTGGGAAGTAATCTTGCATGTCTACTTGAGAGAAGGAGTTAAAGAAATGTTAGTAGATATAGCATTGATTAATTATTGCTGTGGTACTAAAGAATCAAGTTGATAAATAGTGCTTAATGTTTTGCTAACCACCTGCTTAACGATTTGCTAACCATTGTGCAAACTATCTGAAGCAGAAAGTCTTGCGATTCTTCAGGAAAGACAGTTCCTGGTAAGGACTAAGGGGGTCGCTTCAAGAACCAGCTGTGACCGACCCCGCAGCTTGAATAAAAGCCAAGGGATAACTGAGTTTGAGCAAGAACAAAAGGTTACTAGCGGTGATGAAGAGGAGTCACCTGCCTTCATCCCCATGACCCCCGACAACCACCACCAGGAGGCACTGCGCAAGCCCAGACAGGAGGAGTTTATGGAAATGACCCCTTGGGACTAATTTTAATATGAAACGGGGATAGGTCATGCATATGTATAGGTGTATTGCGAAACTTTATGTATATGTAATATTTGGTTGTATACATTTAAAGTGAATTGCCGCATCAGGTGCGCACTGTTTTGGTGGGACTATACCCCCGTACTGCCCAGTGCTGAATAAACATACCTACTTTACAATCTTACAGATTGTGCAGTCTATTTTCCGCACATCATACTGCCTTTGAAATTGTCTGTTGGAGCTGAAATAGAGAAAAGTAGCACTGTGGATGGTCCAGAAAGACAGCATTCAAGCTAACTTCTTGATCTTCTTTCTTAGTAGCACAAATGTATGGAACTTTTCTCAAAACTCATGTTAAAACTGGATCTTTGAAGGAAAATCTCTGAGGCAAAGGACTCATTAACATATTCTGAAAGCATTTCATACCAACTATTTTCAGAAACATTATGTTACTGGTTAAGTGTAGATGTAAAAAGTGGAAGTCTGTCGCAGTCTCCCTTGCATATGTCTTCATTGTTTACTACATGAGAATTCATTTTCCATGACTATTCTCCAATATTCTACAGTAAAAGAATTATGTTAATCTAAACTTTGAAATACTATAATAAGAAACTTGTTTCCTATGATACTCAATATCTCAATAAAGCAGACATCTGCAGATATGCATTATGTATTGCCAGCAGTAGTTAACCAGGCTTCAAGATATCACTGCTCATGTTTCAACACTTTCAAATTTCCTAGGCTTTTGCACTAAGCCTAACAGACTATTTTATGCCTAGTTTTATCCATTAGTTACTACCGATGTTCTATTATGAAGACTAGACAGCACTATCTGTCTAACAATGAAAACTACTGTATTTGTAAACTCTTTACTCCTCCTGCTAAATCTCCTTAAGCATCTGATTCTTTAATCATATTGCTTTATTTCTTCTCTTGAAGTATCTTGTTCCATTCATGGAGGACTTTGTGCTCTTTGTGGAGAGCTTTCTCCTGACTTTGTAGGGCTTTTTTTTCATCTTGAAGGGCCCTGTTCTCCTTTTTGAGGGCAAATTTCTCCTCACTGAGGGCATTTTTTTTCTGTCACAAAGAGCTTTCTCCTCTTCCTGAATGGCTTTGTTGTCCTCTTGAATAGCTTTAAGCTGCTTCGTGAAGGCCTTGTTTTCCTCCCATAAAGCCAAAATCTCTTGCTGAAGAGCTTTTTTTTTTCTCCATTGCAAATGCTCTTTTTTGTCCTTTGAGAGCCTTAATCTCTTCTCTGAGGACTTTATTTTATTGTTGGAAGGCCTTTTGTTGTCTCTCAAGGTGCTTTGTTTCCTCTGAAAAGTCCCTATGCTTCTCTTGAAAGATTTTATTCTCTTCCCAGAAGGCTTTGTTCTGTCTTTGGATACTTTGATTCTCCTTATAATAGGCTTTGTTCTCCATACAAAAAGTTCTGTTGTTCTTCTGAATGTTTTCATTCTCCTCTCCAAGGGCCCAATTCTCCTTCCAGAGTGTTTGGTTAAATTGTGTCATGCGAGACGAGATGGAGGCAGGAGAGACAAATTGCTGATCTTCCTTAAAGAATCTTCATCCTTCGAATTAGACACTTAGCTGCATCACTCAGGGGCTGTGCTATGGTCCAGATGCGTGATTCCATCTTTTATATTCAGTAGTCATGGAACTGTGAATAGAGGTTAAG
>WHYT01017291.1:285045-327266 GCA_009806455.1 Tetrax tetrax
TGAAAATAAAATTATGGTAAAACAATATTGATATTTGACAAGTATTGTATTTTTTTTTCGCATGTGCTGAAGTATATACAGCAAATAAATCTCACAAGGCTGAGTTACCTATAATGAAGAAAAAAGAAGGGATCTTAGAATCTTAAAATCTTGGCAGTCTTTCTCATGGACATATAGTAAGGTGTTATGCATTCATGGAGGAATCCAGATTGTTGGTACAAATCTTTAGTTGTAATATTCTCTGCTTTTTTTATATAATTTTTTTCTTTTTTTTTTTTTTTTCAGTGTGATTAAGTACTGATTTTTCTGAAGCTGTCATCTCACTTACACTTCAATATGCTCTTAATGGTGTTTCAATAGTAATTATCTTGATCCAGACAAGGGATGGTCTGGATCTGAGCTTACCTTATCTTCCAGAGAAATAGAGACCAATATAGTGTATATATAAAGTAATAAAAAATATCTGTAACTCCTTCAGAGGTAGAGCCTGGATGGTCACAACTCTATGGGGCCATATGACACCCGCTCTGGAGTACTGAGGGAGCTGGCAGAGGAGCTTGCCAAGCTACTCTCCAACATTTATCAGCAGGCCTGAGGGGATGTCTCAGATGGTGGAGGCTTGCTAATGTGACACTCATCTACAAGCAGGGCCGGAAGGAGGATCTGGGGAACTAAAGTCCTGTCAGCCTGACCTCAGTGCCAGAAAAGATTATGGAGCAGTTCATCTTGAGTGTGCTCACCAGGCTTCTGTAGGACAAACAGGGGATCAGGCCCAGACAGCATGGGTTCATGAAAGGCAGGTCCTGCTTGACCAACCTGATCTTCTTCTACAACCAGGTGACTTGCCTAGTGGATGAGGGAAAGGCTGTGGATGTGTTTACTACCTGGACAGTAGTCCAGGAGTAAAGCCTTTGACACTGTCTCCCAGAGCATTCTCCTAGAAAAGCTGGAAGCTCAGGGCTTGGACAGGTGTACCCTGCCATGGGTTAAAAACTGGCTGGATGGCCAAGCCTAGAGAGTGGTGGTGAATGGAGTTAAATCCAGCTAGTGGCCAGTGGCCACCAGGGTTCAATTTTGGGGGAAGTCTTATTTAATATCTTCATCAATGATCTGGATGAGGGGATTGAGTGCTCCCTCAATAAGTTTGCAAATGGCACCAAATTTAGCAGGAGTGTTGATGTGCTTGAGGGTAGGAAGGCTCTGCAGAGACTCCTGGGCAGGTTGGACCAATGGGCCGAGGTGAATTATATGAGGTTAAACAAGGCCAAGTGCTGAGTCCTGCGCTTGAGTCACAACAATCCCATGCAACACTCCAGGCTTGGGGAAGAGTGGCTGGAAAGCGGCCCAGCAGAAAGGGACTTGGGGGATGTTGGTAGACAGCTGGCTGAACATGAGCCAGCAGTGTGTCCAGGTGGCCAAAAAAGGCCAATAGCATTCTGGCTTGTATCAGGAACAGTGTGGCCAGCAGAAACAGGGAAGCGAATCTGCCCCTCTACTCAGCACTGGTGAGGCCACACCTGAAATACTATGTTCAGTTTTGAGCCCCTCAGTATATGAAAGACTTTGAGTCGCTGGAGCATGTCCAGAGAAAGGCAATAAAGCTGGTGAAGGGTCTGGAGAACAAGTGTTATGAGAAGTGGCTGAGGGAACCGGGATAGTTTAGTCTGGAGAAGAGGAGGCTGAAGGGCATCCTTATTGCTGTCTACAACTGTGTGAAAGGAGGCTGTAGGGAGGTGGGTTTTGGTCTCTTCTCCCAAGTAGCTAGTGATAGGGTGAGAGTAAATGACCTCAAGTTGTGCCAGGGGAGTTTTAGATTGGGTATTAGGAAATGCTCTTTTACTGAAAGAGTGGTCAGGCACTGGAACAGGCTGCACAAGAAAGTGGTGGAGTCACCATCCCTGGAGCTGTTCAAAGAACATGTAGACATGGCACGTCAGGACATGGTTTAGTAGGCTTGGTGGTGTTGCATGGTGGTGTTGCATTAACCGACCGACTTGATAATCTTAAAGTTCTGTTCCAACCTTGATGATTCTATTCTATTCTATTCTACTCTTCAGATTTGATTATACAACTGAGATAAGGTGAAATAAACACTTTTTTTTCTTGTCATTTTTTTCTTGTCATTTATGCTTTATTTTACCATGCTGGGAGAATGCTGGATTGGTTAGAGTAGAATAAAAGTACAGGCTAAGTAGGATTTTTAGGAGCTTAATTTCTATATATCATAATATTAGGCAGATTTTGGATATATGCCTGGTGTTTGCTAGGAAATGCTAATCAATTAGCCACTGTGACACTTAATGACATAATTCATATATCCAGTTATGTATATGTATATAACGAAGAAACTCCCAGATATTCAGTGAAACTATATTATATCTGTTGAGTATCCAGCAGGAAAATTATGATAAATTAAGGAAATCGTACAGTACTTACTGTTGTGTTATCCTTGAATCAGTTGGCCATCTGGCAGGCCACAGCAGAGCTGTCAGGTGAGGCTATCCTCAGTGATGTTTTTTCAAAATGCATAACATCAGTGACACAACAAGGAATGGCATTGGTGATCCTAAAAGTTATGATCATCTCAAGGTAAGCATAAGTATTTGTAGAGTTAGGTTTCTATAGAAAGACAGTCTTTGTACATTTCAGTATTTTCTTCATGTTTCTTCACTCATTATGTTTGTTCAAAACATTATTGTGCAGCTAGCTGAATGGTTCTTGCTACTGGAATTAATGCCTGGCATGAAATATTTTCTTAGATAGACTCTGAAAGTGAGGCTTTATTCCTAGCTGCCTTGGCACAAATTTGGGGTAACTGTATTTAAAGTTACTTCTAAATTATAGAAATTCCATAGATAAAACAATACATGATCTCTATATTATATTAAAAAAAATGAACTAGGGTTAATACTTGGAATTACAAATATTGGAGTAAATTTAGCAAACGCACATGGAAAATGAGAATTAAATAATAAAAGTGCATGATGGTAGGCTGCCTGCAATCTTCGTTGCCATACAGACAGCATTCTTGTTTTCCAACTCAAACAAAATCCATGCATTCTATGACAAGGATTTTGCTTTGTTTGAATAAGAGGACAAATACTTAAGACATATGCACATCTTAGATTACACAAGTCCCCTCTTTATGAATTTTTTGGGGCAGAGGAATACTGTATTCCAACTGAAGTATAAACCTTTTTCCAATATTTGTTATCCGATCGAAGCAATGAATATAGTTTTTTTAGCCATATACTATGTGCTCAGAGTATTAAAAAAAAAGAGGTGGGCAAGGCACTTTCAAGTCCAGTGAGTTTAAAATAAGATTTGGAGGTTTTGTTTAAATTGCTGCACATATCACATAATCTCTTTATGGTGTCTCTCAGCTCTGTTCTGTAAGTTAATTAGGTAGGAAACTGAAATATTGCATGTAAAATGCCCAGAAATCCCAGGAGATGAATATACACAACTCTCACTGAAAATTTTGCAGAATGATCAGCCCTCTGAATCCTCTTCTCCAGCATATTTTATTCATCTGCCTGCTCACCTAAATTAAATAGGCGAAGCACATGAGTGATACTGAAACCTATAATAACAAACAAGATCAGTATCTTGGGTTCATGTATCTTTCTGAGGCCTTTTCCTCACTTCAGCTCCTCAGGAACAACATAAATCTTATTTCTTTCACACTTATCACCAATGTAAGTCTTAACATCATAACTCAGTTAAGCTTCTCTTCTTGTCCCTTAAAAAAAAAAGGTCGTTGTGCTCAAGCAAAAATAGTTCAGGTAAGTCAGTACCTGTTGTAGATTTTTTTTTTTGTGTTAAAATGTAAAGTTTAATGTAACACTGGTTATTTTAATATGTAGGCCACTTCCTTTTATAATTTAGGAATATAAGTGGTAGGAAAAAGTTGACATTTTCAACAAGTGACAAAGAATAAAGCAATATTTCCTCCTCAAGATCTTCTGTGTCTTAGACTCTTGATTTCTTAGGACTCTGCTTAGAAAAAGAAAGCTTGGAAAAGAGATAATTTTATGAACCCAGTCCATAGTTGGAGTAAAACAATGCAGCTATAATTACACCATCAATGATTTACTCCACTGGAAATTCCTAACATTATTTTCCCACTAATGAAACAAAATTACTAAAATATTAGTTGTACCATGAATAAACAATATTTATTAGAAAAATATAGAAATGTAGGGGTTTTTTTTTTGCAATTTTTTACAAAAGTTTTTAAAAAGGAGGTTTTAAAACCTTTTTTAGAGATTTTCCTTGAACATTTTCTTATGATATATGTGTGATCACACTGCTGTTTGCTAATCATAGCAGATGTGAAATATAGTAGAATTCTGAGATAAAGCAAATTAATAAAAAGTTAAAACCAGTTTTTATAATCTTTCAGATACTGCATTTTACTATTATAAGTAATTCTTGTAGTGAGCACTATGAGTGAAGGCAATGAGAGTATGTCACTGCGATTTAAGGTGCAGATGCTGATTTCAAAGGGACAATGTATGTAAGGCTTAATATAAGAGTGAAAATAATGGCCAAAGCCAATTATGATTTCAATTTACCAGTTCTTAGTTCCAGTTGTTCTGACCAGAAAGTAAAAATAATGTTTTTCACAATAAAGGTTTAGTCTAGAAATTTTACATTACAGTGAAATGCAATGATCCAAATGCTTTATGAAACCCACCCTGAGTAAATGTATAGCACAACAACATACGTGGCATCAATGAAAGATGCAGAAAAAAGACTTGAGTTTCTGATGTAAGCCAGGCAAAAACTCAAATACAAACCAGGTTCACTTATATCCTTTTTGAATGGCCCCACTAACCACATTTAGCTGTACTGTTCGCTGGAAATGAGTAGCACAGGAGGTGTACGCTTAACTTTTCAGACGACACTAGCCAACAATTCTGATCAATCTCTGACCACTACTTCCGAATAGCTAAGCCTACAAAAAAAAAGTTAAGTACGTGGAAAGGAAAACAGCATGGTTCAAAAAAAAGTAAGCTTCTAAAATAAAAATCACATGCATTTCATAACTTCTATTACATATGCCAGTTTTTTTTTTGCTCGATAAACCTAAAAACTCAGACTGGAATCTGAAAATCTAACTAGCATATTTGGCCCATTTGGTACTTTTCCTACTCTGACAATTTTATGCTGATGTGGCTTCTTTTTTAGGTCATTTAAACTCATAATTTTCTCCCCCAAGTGGATATAAAAATTTATGTTGTTGCTTCCAGGAGACTGAAAACCTGGTCTAAGACAGATCTTTGCTCTACCTGCCAGAGATTAGCAGAGTACCACAGAGAGCAAAAGTTGATGGTGCTGTACATCTGTGCATTCAACATTTGGTGGCACTAAGCCACTAGTCTCTTTTCTGCATGACCAACTGACTAATTACTGTACTTGGTCTTTTCGAATCCCTTCAATTAATGCAATGTGCAGTTGCACACAGTGATGGAGTCACCCATACAGAACAGAATCTAGGCCAGAATTAGACTCTAAGTCCCAGAAGCACCTGTTACAAATACAAAGTGTCCAGATGGTCCGGTCTTTGTGGGAAAGTGTCAAGAATTGACTTATCTGTCTTTCTTACTTTTAGTTTAAGGTCATAAACATGATTCTTTTGAAGCAGAAAGCCAATCACTTTTGGGGGTGGGAGGGGTGGGAAAGCAAGCAAGTAAGCAATCTTAGGATAAATGCAAAATTCGTTCCATTTGTAAATCTTAATAACCCAATGGAGCTTGTTGTTATCATGTTCTGCGCAGGCATATGGGATTAGCCTGTGATTACAATGCAGCCTTCAACATAATTAGATAGATTTATTTAAACACAGCTGAAAGCCATAAAAATGTGAAATGTTTGGTGACCATAAATTCCACAGTTTGTAAATTCAAACTTAAATCTCCAATTAGCTATTTTGCTTTGGTTTTGTTTAGAAACACTGGGAAATATTGCTATTTTTCACTCTCTTTTTATGGATATCAGTTATTTGAGTTCATAACAGCGAGGAGCATTCCTGAATACTGATTCACTTTCTAACAGTGCATTGCTTCATTCATGAGTGTTTTTCCTCCTTTGAAAAACATTTGAGATCAGTGACTCCATTGACAATAACCATCAAGTTTGAATCTCATGCCTTCTCAGCTGCATGAGATGGCGGAAGAAATATAGAGTTTTATGTCAGATCAGATCCTTAAAACAGTCGGGATATCTCAAGCAATAACCAGGAACAATGGCAGCCATGGCTTCTTAATAAGATTGTTTTAATAGGAAAAAAAAAAAAAAGATAGTATTAACAGCAGCAAAAGTAATGTGTCTGTTTCATACATTGCTGAAAATTCTTCTTTTCCTACTTTACCTCTCTTCTTCCTTCCTTCCTTCCTTCCTTCCTTCCTTCCTTCCTTCCTTCCTTCCTTCCTTCCTTCCTTCCTTCCTTCCTTCCTTCCATCTTTTTATCCACTTTCTGCCTTTAGATAGCCACTCAATATGAGAGAGAAAAGAGTGAGAGGGTAAGAGAGAAAGAAAGAGAAAGAGTAAGTTGAGGGAGGAGGAGAGGAAACTATTTCAGTAGAAGGGAAAAGTGAGAGGATAATAAAACATATATTTTCTGCCCACCAATCATTTGGCTTATGTTGAATATTTATTCTTACATTTAGTGTCTGTAAACTTTAAAAGCCTTAAACCCACACTGCTATATCCCTACGTGTACATTTAACATAAAAAGAAACACATCACAATTAACTTTCTGAGTTCCTAACTTGAATTTGAGCAACAGTAGCAATTGAATTCATGTCAGTCACATTGGAATGATGCTTATTTTTATTATTCATAAGTACTGAGATAATATTGGCTACTATAAAATTTGTAAGAGACATACAATGTTTTTAAGCATGAAGTACAGTAATTAACAGCTCCCACCAATAATTATGGATTGGTTTTATTTTATGCATTATTTTCCTTAGATTTTTGGGAAGCTATAATGTATACTGAGCAAAATTTCTATATTTTCAATGGCTCAAGAATCATATGCTACTTGAAATAAATCTTCTAAGTGAATTGATTCACATGATGTAAAAATTAATCACTACTGTAATCTAGATGTAGTTACTTTTGTTCGTTAATCCAAGATGACTAGGTAAGACTTAGATATCTATGTTTTGGGTAAATAAATTTGTTTTAATCCAGCAGCATATAAGACAAAGGTAGAAAGCAGCTGTCAGAGAACATCTCCACGCTTATCTCAAATGTGAAAGTTTCTTTTATTACATCTTTTCTATAAGATGAAATGTAATAAAAGATCAAGAAATTAAATGTTGATAACATTTTTCATTTCTTTTGAAAATTATTTTGTGAAATTAATAGCCATGGGCACACAGGTCATTTAAGAGAAAAAGACCTAATTTACTGGAACATAACAAATCAGTATCTGACAGAGAAAAGACATTTTTACAGTCTCTTTCTAACTTGATCCAACTTAAATATGAAGGGAGAATTATGATACTGAAGCATGTCATGCTTCTACTCCTACCTGTTCAATTGGTGACAGGCTGATACTGCAGCTCTCCTCATCATTCTTAGTAATAGCATAAGATCCTTTGCTCAGCGATGTAGCTGAAATCAAAATCCTCATTTAATAACACTTCCTTAAAAAGATACATAACTTTTCTAGGAATCATTAACAGGGCAGATAGTACCTCTTCATTTACTTCTGGCTTTCCAAACAAACACCATGAGAGAACTTGAAGTCAGATAAATACCCTACATTTGAATTAGTTACATAGAATCCTTTCACAGTAAAATGAGTACTTAGAAGATGTAATTCATCTCAACCTAAATTTGGCATCTAAAATAGATGGTATAAATTTTTCCTCATTAATTGTACATCTTTGAATACAGAAGCTTAAACTGACTTGCTCAGTTATATGCATATGCTTGGAATCTTGCCCTAGCTGTCCTGAGTATTCTTCTTGGTATAAAAATCAACATTAGACTTTCTCTTTGCTGAAATCAGTATTCCAATAAACATTTCTTTAGACAACACTGAGTCATGGGACCAAGAAAATACTAGCTTGGTTGTATACAGCAGACCAAATTCATATGCAATATAGAGACAGTATAGAAGTCTATCTAAATTTTATTAGGAAAGTTTGTGGATGAAGGCTTTCTACAAAAAGTATTCCAAAGAATTTTTAAGTTTAATGAAACATAAGGGAAACTGGACACAGTTCAAGGTCACTTCTAAAAACTTTAATGAAGGATGAAACTTATTTGATTTGTAAAGGTGATTCTATGTTTTGAACTTTTCTGTTTTATACTGAATTGATACTATAAAAACAAACCCCTACATCTGTATTCATGGCAATTACATTTAAATCCAATCTGTACTACTTACTGCATTGCTTTTATGTCCATACTCCAGTTTTCCAGTGCTTTTTATTGTTCACTTCTAAGAGATGGCACAAAGAAGCATTATTTAGCCTTAGAAAAGCCTGTGAAATCTATACACATGGAGTCATTTATATATATATATACACGTATGTATATATTTGCCTGCAACTGCTGCCTTAATTCACATATATATTTTTCTCATATGAAACTGTTTAAAGTAAGGGAAGTTTAGCTCTGAATCTAGTCTTTTCAATTCATCAACACCTCAATTAAAATTATGGGAAATACCCAGTATTGAATTCCCCCATAAAGTAGACTGGTTTGTATTAAAAACAGTAGCAATTTATAAGCTGTCAGTATTTTGCAAAATCTTTTAGTACCACTGACTTTCTATGCCTTCTACTTTTTGAAAGTACTTTTGGACATTGAAATCACTGAAGTGGACCTTCTCTATTCATGTTTCCTTCTCAATAAACAAACAAAACCAAACTAACCCAAGAAATCTCCCTTTCCTTTTGTTAAGAATCTCTTCGATGGTAACTCTCTTTTGAGGGGAAAAAAAAAAAATCCAGTTCCTATTTACTCTTTATTATAAAGGACTTAGTTTTTACAGAATTTTTTTTTCTGTACTATTTTTTTTTTCAGTAAACTTAGAGAAATCAGAGGTATACATCTAAATCAGTTAATAGCTAACTTGTCACCTCTATTCTCCTGAGTCCTTTATATTTTTTTCTATAATTTCTTTTTACTGCTGCTGAAGAGAAGGCAACCCTTAGCAAGCGTTGCATTCTAGAGAACCTCTTTAGCTCTCCTAATGTGTTAAGGGCTGTAGGCATCTAATAAGTCATCTACTCCTGTATAAAAAACCACACTTTCAACATAATAACAAACATCTGAGAAAGGCTTTAGGTCATTTCTGAAAAGACTTTTTTTTTAAGTGGTTGATAACAACACAGATATATTCTTAATTCTGGCCTAGATTCCTTCTTGAATATGTAGTTTGCAGTGGAAATTTTAGAAACATACAGATACTATATACAAAAAACCTTCTGAAATGTGAGGATATTATTAAAGAAACGTAATTTCCAGAAGAACTATTTAGATTGTTTTTCAAAAGTTTGGAACAAGTATCTGTGTATGTGTTCAGAGGCCTGACATCAGTCATTTCTGTTTGGTTGGGGTATGTGATTTTTTTCTCTAGGGGGGAAGTACAATGTAAGAATTACAAAAGTGTAAAGGAAAAGACTGTGACGATTCTACTTCTGTTCTTGCTCCTGTTCCAGGCTCAGAATTTGCAGCAGACAGTTCCCTCTCTCTGGGGTGCTCAAGTATATTCAGTGGGATGTTTCTGAGGATATTGCCAGCTCTCCAGTGTGTCTCACAGGAGAGGAAGACGAAACAGATAACATGAAAACTTGGAAATTTTTTTTCTTACATAGCTTTTTTTTTTTTTTTAAAGAAAAATAATACTGGAAAGCACATCTATATCTAAAATGTTCCCATGTATTTCCTCAGTTCACCCCTGCAGGCTTAATATGTTTGTGACTTTCCTGTGAAGGATTAGGTAGCATCTCATATATCATCCTGAATGCCACACCCACTAGCACATTGCCATGTGTGTGTATACTGAGGGAACTGGTCTTCACAACTGCGACTGGTGCAGGTTGCAGGGTGTTGGTAGCTGGGATTGGCTGCAGGGTGGCTTCTGTGAGGAGAGGTCAAGACTGTCCCGTGTCAGACACAGCAAGCTCCAGTTAGCTCCAATCGACCTACCGCAGGGCACAGCTGAGCCCCTCAGACAAGGCAATTTGGCTGGGACAAAATGCTTGATATGATACCTGTGGTACTTTTGATGTGTTATTCTCTAGAGGTGTAGTTGAGACTGTAATTTTGACTGTGAAACAAGGTTTTCTGCACCGGGGTGGGGCTACAGTGTGAGAAAGAGACAGTGCAGGACACTTCCTGGATCTCAGAAAGAGATTGGGAAAGGCCCAACAACAAATGACTTAATAAAATAGCAACTTTGCTAAGGTAGATGAAAAAGAGGAATGCAGATAGTGAGTAAACCTTACAAAGAAAGTGTGTAAGCCTTGTGTCCCTTCAGATGCTGGGAACTCCATGCTCACACAGCTTCAAATAGATCTCAGATGGATTTACCCATGGCACGCTGAGCAAATCCCATTCGTGGAGGGAAGCTCCCCCATTTTAGGTATTTTGAGCTGGTTTAAGGTTTTCTTACAATAAAACAACTCTATTTATAATTCCTGCTGTCAAACAGAGAGGATGTTTACACGATAACTTCTTGCTGAACTTTTGGACAAAGACAAGGCCTCGCAGGTGGCATAATTACTGGCACAGCGCAGTGCAGCACAGACCTGGACTTTTTAAGGTGAATTGCTGTGTGGATCACTAATTCCTCGATACATAATGATCAGGGATCACTACACCTGTGTCTATGCTCATACACACTGAATGCTAGGAAAAGTAAGATAAATCATTAAAATGTGAGAAAGGACTGAAAAAGTTATGATGTCTAACTCTAGAACAGGATTCACTGTTACAGGAGTTCAGATTATGCTTACAATTGCCTAGTATCAAAATTAAAAGCACTGAAATTTAGTATACTAGTAACTAAGATATTTCTGTACTCATGAATTAAACAGGGTGTGCTGGATCTCTTTAGTGGTGGGGGTGTTACAGCGGCAGCTTCTGTGAGAAGCTGCTAGAAGTTTCCCCTTTGTCCGGTGGACCCAGACGGCTTTAGGGCAAACCTGCTGCTGGCCAGGGCCAAGTCAATTGGCGATGGTGATAATGCCTCTGATAATATATTTAAGAAGAGGAAAATAAAATAGAGTGCAGGCAGAGAGAGAGGGATGCTTGAGCCTTGTGGGCCATACCCTCTGGCCTCCCACCAGATGGCTGTCTGGGCCTGGCCCTACCCAGCTCGACCTGGCTGAGAAATGAGAAGAGAGATGTGAGAGAGCATGAAAGGTGCCTGCCTGAGTCCAGTTATGAGGAATTGCTTGTTAGAGGAGCAGCTGGGGACGCCAAGATCAGTGAAGAACGAGGCGGGGGAGTAATGTTGCTCCCAGCAGAGATTCTCCTGCAGCCTGTGTTGAAGACTATGGTGAAGCAGGCTGTCCCCTGCAGCCCATGGAGGTCCACGGAGCAGCAGAGATCCATCTGCAGCCCATAGAGGACCCCACGTCAGAGCAGGTGAATGCGTGAAGGAGGCTGTGGCTGGTGTAGGGCCCATGCTGGGGCAGCCTATTCCTAAGGGACTTCACTCCATGGAAAAGGACCTCTGTCGAAACAGCTCATGAAGAACTGCAGGCCATCAGACGAACTCCACACTGCAGCAGGGGAAGAACGTTCTTCCCCCCGAGGAGGATGGAGTGGCAGAAACAACATGTGATGAACTGACTGCAATCCCCTTTCCCTATTCTTCCTGTGCCCCTTGGGAAGAGGATGTGGAGACAGTGAGGAGTGAAGTTAAGCCCAGGAAGAGAGAAGGCGTGAGGGGCAGATGTTCTTAAGATCGATTCTTTTTCTCTCTCGTTATTCTACTTTGGTTTTATTGTTAATAAATTAAATCTGTTTTCCCCAAGTCAAGTCTATTTTGCCTGTAACAGTAACTTCAATGATCTCTCCCTGTCCTTATCTCTAACCTAGAGCCTCTTGTTAAATTCTCTCTCCCCCATTCCCTTAGAGATTGGGGAGGATGAGTGAGTGACTGCATAAGGCTTAGTCCCGAGCAGGGCTGAACTATGACACAGTGGCAGGGAATCTTCTCAGGCACTGAAATATGATAATCTATTAGCTCTTGTTTGGAAATGAAGAGAGTTTTAAGACTATCGGCATAAGCTCTTCTATGCCACTTTGTGTTGGTGCTAGCTTAATTTACTAGCACAGAGGCAGCCCACACATTTTCCCAGAATATTGGCTTATGTTCCTTTGGGGATGGGTGTTTAAAACATTCTTTGTATTTTATTTTGGTTTCAAACTCATCAAGTTAGACTTTGTGGATCACAATAATAGGTATCAAAACTTTTCATTTTACAGGGGTCCAAAGTGAATGACCCAGGTTTGTAAAGTCAACTCTGTGCTAAGTCTCTTTGTAAACAGGAGTCATAAACAGCAAAGAAAAAGTAAAGTTATGACAAGAAATACTATAGCATTCTAATGAGTAGTTGTTTCCTTTCCTCTTTCAGACTGAAGTTCTGCTGTTAAAGATGTTTTCCTTATGATTTACTAAATGGGGACTGTGTGATAATTTTTACATTAGTCCTGGCTTAGCTCAGAGCAAATAATGTACCTCCAGAAGAATATTAATATCCTTAACTCATCTAGGATAGCTAGAAAGCATCTCGGCAAACTTACCTGATTTTCTTTGTGTTCTTTTTGTTATTCTAAACTTTTCCATCAAATTCAATCTTCAAAGGCATTACTCTAACTCTCCTGGGAAAACTAGTGTTTTAAAAAGGAGATATCAAATTGATGACATTAGTAGCTGAGGCAGAATAGACTGTGTCTGATTATCAAGATTGAATGATAACATTATCTAGATGACATAAAATGCTTGGATCCAAAAATAGATCTATTGCTAGTTGAAAATGTTATCCATTTTGTTGATATGTTATTACTTTTTTTTTTCTGGAAGAATATTCATCGTGAGGGTGACACAATATATAACTAAATAGTTATTTTGGGGTCATATTTTTCCTTACTATACATAACCTGCTCAATATAGTTCTGAACAGGGAAAATTGTTTAGTAATGAATTCATTACCTCCTCTACTAAAAGGAATATACAGCAATGCATGCAGAGTCCTGCTGAAATCTTGAACCATGTGCAATTTCTTGAGAAATATTTAACTCAGAAAACAGAGGAATAGCAATCGCAGTAGAACTACTGCCTTTACAAAATTCATTAGGCCTGTTTCTCTTTTTCTTCTGGCAGTGGCTTGGATCTCTGTGACCTTACTCAGTTTAGTGATCTCACCCCTAATTTACAGTGCAATGTGATAAGTTACGTCATCATCAGTACACTGGGCCTGTCTGAAAAGTTGCCTTACAGCCTTTAGATCGGGCATTCAAACAGCTTTCTTATGAGACATCTTCTTCCTATGAGGTCCTTGCAGACAGCAAACAAACACCCTGTCTGGGCATAACTTACAGTCTTGTATTATGGCACATCGTGCTTATCTTCTGGCCCTGCTTGTGCACTCAAGAGCTATTCTAGCACAGTCAGTATTTGCCCGGATAGAAAATCTAATCTTGAGGGAGATTTGGGGAGCAGCATCTATAGCCTATGTGATTCTTGCTAAAAGTAAGATGTGTAATTCTAGTGCCTGAACATGGTGATGTTTTAGTTACTATATGTTAACACATATGGCTGAGACCTGCAATGCACAGATGACCCAATTCTCCTTTGTCATATCTGCCAGCCCTACGGATATGTTGAGCACACTTTACTAATTTCAATGGTTGTATGTGATTTCATGACATCACCCACATTGTTCCCTTGTTTTACTATGAGCTGCAGATAAGGAATCAACAAAAAAAAAAAAGAAGTTTAAAAATCTCTGGGAATAAGAGCGTTCAAGCAGTGACAGGCAATATTCTAAAGTTTCACAGGCTCCTTTTGGTTTGGAAAAGCCTGCCAAAGTTTGAATAATTTAACAAATGCTATCTCAGCCCTGTAAGGCAGAAGAGCAGGTTCGAAATCTCAGTGGCAATCTCCTCTAAATGGCCTAACATATCAAATTTAGTCTGACTCCTGCCAGCATGGTTGCATTTATTTATTTATTTACTGAAAACACTGTACTGACAGTCTCACTTTACTCTTTCTGTTGTTATCCAAAGCAGACACAGCAAATGCCTTTATCTTCCTCCATTCCCCTTAGTCTTCTCAAAAGGCCAGAAGCTATCTTTTATCAACCATTTGCTTTACATGTTCTCTCTTCCTCCTTTGGCTTCTGATTTTTTTATTCTTTTATGTAGGCTTTTTTTTTTTAATTTTAGAATTGCTTGACCTATTGGATCTTTCAGTGGCAGTCTTTGTCAACTATCGCTCATTTTAACAGCTAAAATTTGTCTTATAATGCTATCCTCATTGTGTCAGTTGTCTCCTCCTTGAACCTGTGAAAATGTGTGATGTAAACACAGGATTTCTCCTATTATCACACTGAACAAAGGAGTTCTATTTAAATTGGTACTGCAATAGAAAAGGCACAACTGTACCTATGAATCTATACAGTTGTAAATAAAGCAACATAGAATAATAAACGTCTACTGTCCTCTTCAAACTGTTATTATATTTATCTCCAGCAGTCTGATATTTCATAGCTTCTTAAGAATGAAAATGTATTCAACAACACATGTGCAGTAAAAATAAATACTTTTTTTTTTTTTTTTCTATTTAATGCTTTTAAAATTCTGCTATAGCAGAAAATATATAAGTGTCATTTTGTCTCTGGACAATGATCTTAAAGGAATTTGATACACAACAAACCCTGTAAAATGTGCTAGGCCATCAGGATTTGGCCTGACTTCGTTTGCAGTCTGTACTGGACATGGATTCTGGGCTGCTGGTGCCCCAACACCCAAATGCAGTCCATGTGGCTGCATTTATGACAGACACCTGGATGACTTATACACATCTGAATATCTGATGCAAGCCTAAATGTTTAACAGAATTTGTGAAGAGTTTGGGATTATTTTTTCATAATAACGATGAGTATGCTACATATATTGTAAAAAGCAATGATTTTACATCGTAAATGGAATAATTAAGAAGAGATTTTATTGTATCTTGGTATTGAATTGTGAAGTACGTAAAAGCAGCAGAATGTCTCACATTATGAATATACTTTCAAGGTATAAAAGATGTGGTTTCTGACACTTCCAAAGAAAAAAATAATATTTTGCAAAATCTTTCACAATTACTGTGTAGTAGCACAAAGGTATAATATCATGTAGTTCTGTGAATGCAGTGAATTCATTGCTTATAAATAGCCCTGCACAACAAAATTATCCTGTTCAAGTGATAGATATTTATACAGCTGCATTTTTTTTTTCATTCTGTAAAGGACAGGAATTGCAAATTATATAAATAGTGTACATTTTTATAGTTTTTTTTTTCAAATCTTTCTATTCCTCCAAACCATGTAAAATAGTTTTGAATAGCAGTGTACTGAAATAGTGGCAGGAAAGCAAAGTCATTAACTTATGAGAAATCATTTGTATTCAGAATTTCAATGTATCCAACTCCAATCTTTAAAGCAGACATAAAATCCTTTATCAGAAGTATGAATATTTGGTAATGTAACTTTCATGCAATGCAACAAATGTAAAGTTCTATTATCTACAGATTACATAATGTGTTTATTCTTGCTATTTCTGAGTGAGTGAATAAGATATGAACTTTAGTAAGGTTTTTTTACAAGTATTCTTCTTCTTGCTGTGCTTATTTTAATTCCTCAATATACTATTTTGGAGGGCTGAGCAAAATGAATAACTAAAATTTTATGAAAGCCAAAATATTTTAAAAATCTTTTACATTGAGAACTCTTTACTTTATTGGCAAACTCCAAGAAGCAAGGACTGTTAAAAAAAAAAAAAAAAGGTTTTTTTTTTTTGTTTGTTTTCATGATTTAAAGCCCAGGTATTTATCTACTTCTGTGCAAAATTAGTGTAAAAAGTGAATGGTTCACAATGGTAGACTTTACTATAACTATCCAATCTCTGAAATGCTAGCCTGTCATATCTTAAGGAGTCTGAACAGATTTTCATCATTTGGGATTGCCATGGACATCTCCTTGTCTCTGGTTATTGGAACAGCTTGTACATGAAAAATTAATGCATCACTTATTTACCATGTAAGGCAAACATCAGCAAATGGTAGCCTTAAGTCAAGAAAAGTTTACATGTGAAATGCAAAAGACAAACATCAGGTAATAATTTCATATACTCTGCCATTTCTTTTCTAGGTACCAGCTTTTGTTGGGAACCTGTACATCTGCCTTCTTTCATAATAGGATTGTAATTATATCTGTGAGGATTTAATACAAAACATCAGTAATCTAGAAGACGACTATGTAATCTTAGCCAACAAGAAAAAAAATCTAGAACATAGATAGACTTGGAATCTGCTTTTTTTCTGGAACTTATTATACACAAGAAACTGTGTTGGTGCAGTGCCAGATGTCTGGAAGACTGAAAACTACTAGAGTAGAAGTTGACAGCCAGGTGGGATACCAGGATACCTCAGAATATCATAGATTGCACTAAGTATCTACACATAGGAAAACAAACTGTGTCCACCTTGTCAATACATGTTAGAGGTTCTCTAACATCTCTAACATCTCATGATGATACTAAATGGAATCACCTTCAAGGGGTCAAGTGGAGAAATACCTAGATGGGCTACAGAAGAAAAGAAATGCCAAATATTTGCAACTATATTAAGTTTAGAGCACAATATTTAGTTTGTGACCTAAATAAACGTTACCAGATGTTTCCTATGTAACAATAGAACTTTTGACTTAAGTGGGAAGAGGCTGTCACCAAATAGTGGTAGGTACTCAGAAATTACTGGGATTTCAAACCTTGAACTAGGTACTTTGCCTGTAGACAAGCCTTTCTTTAGTGCCATTCAAGGTGCTCTAGAGCTAGCCAAACATACTGGTGTGAGAATTGCCTTACTCGTGCAACTGCTGAAGGTCATGGGACATCTACAGGGGAACCTTAAATAAAGTTAGACACTGGTGTGTGGGCAGTTGAATCAAGATCCTACTGGCTCTTCAGATGAAAAGCTAGCTGGGTTCCTTGGGGACATCAGCAATAGTGTCAGGTTGGGATTCAACTGAAGAAGAGGAGCAGGTGTCTAGTGGTATCTGAAAAGACAGCAATATCCCACCTGGCCTTCAGAAGCTTTTCCACTTTAATGTATGGTAAACAGTAATCCAGATAAAATGTTGCATTTCTGCGAAACATAAATTGAAACATCTGTATGTATATTTGAAACTTTTATTTTCAATAAAAATTGAATCAATCACATGACACTAGAAGCCTTTAAAGTGTATTTAATTTGTCTCATATAATGTCTTGCCAATATTTAATCAGTATCACAGTTACAATGTTTTAGATAGTATTAATTGCAATATAGCAGTGAAGGGGTTGGTTTCAGGTGGTACGATCGTCCTACATTTTCATAACCTCGCCAGTTAATAGCTTAATTCAACCTGCACGGGAAGTAGATATAAACCAGTAAAATACTAGAATGATTGTGTTTATTCAGAGTGCATATCTCTGACTTCAAAAAGGTGTAAGGATGTGGAACACTGGATTTTGAAGGTCAAATTATTTCACAGAATAATTCCATTGATGCCAGCAGAATTATGAGTATGCATTTTAGTTCCTGTCATAAATGGTATGAGGAAAAGAGAGAAACAGTTTTACAAAGCTTCTAAGTTAGCTCCATCACATCTCTCTCATCTATTCTGTCCCAAATTAATTCACTCTATCTTCCTCTGCTGCAAATAGCAAGAAATGAAAAACAACCCAAACTACCATTGTGCTTCCTGAAGCGCATTTGTCAGTGGCAATTCTGAATGGAACATTTCCTACCTAAAGAGGTAGTTGATTAATTTGTTCATGTTTAAACAATAACTCAAGAGACAGAACTAAAATATATCTTTGTTTTTGAGATTGCCTGACCTGGAATAGACGGAGTTCTGATCAAACTGGGAAGGCTGAATAGACATGCAACTTTACCCACATCATATGACATTGGCATACACACCATAAGAGCTGTAAGTGAGAGAAAGAGGAGTGAAATGTTCTAAATATTTTTTTTTTCCCCTGCATTGCTTTAATGCAGATTAAGTGAGCTACATCTGCATCTGTCCAATATATCTGTGTTAAAATTAAATTAAAAGATTGAAGCAGTGTAATTTGGAGCACTCACGGATATTTGTAAAAGGCAAGCTGAGGTCATGGAGAATTTCCATTTAAGACAAACTCTGAAATGCTAAGTCTAGTCTACTAGCTCTGTAAATGCTCAGATATTGTAATTAGGCATTGGATACAGCAAAATAGAAAGTATGATACAGGTTAGTGCATTCCTCTTGCTAATCTGTTTTGCTTGCTTGTCTCAGTACCCAGTACAAAAAAAAAAAAAACCTCACTTGTTGAAACTGCTTTCCCCACCTTGCCCAGTGCTTTTCGACTAAAACTACTTGTTGTCAAGAAGACCCCACCCTGTTCCAATGATGATACCTACATTTTTTCCAAAAGATCTTACATAAAATGTGTTCTAGTTTCTCTTTCTCTTATGGCTTTGTATACGTGTTCTGATAGAAGTTATATATTTTGACAAAAACTTCATATTTTTTTAATTGTTGTTTATCTATGGATCAATAGTGAAAGTCTATCTAAATATGCTGATTTTGGAACATTGTGAGAATATTACTGATTAAAATATACACACATAAAAGATATTTAGTAAACTCTTCTGCAGTAAGAGTTTTTTTTCTTAACTGGGAAGAGAATTGTTGTCATACTAGGACTGAAAAGAAATCATAAATGCAAATACACAGAAACAAACAAAACCCAAAGGAATAATAATTTTTCTCAGAGAAAAGAAATGCCATAAGAGTTGAGCTATTATTTAAAAATAAAGCTGTGAAGCAAAATGCAGGACAAACCCAAATTGTATATGCAATTATTTCGTATGTGCAATAGAAGTAGTTTTAAAGGTTCATTGGCAATTGTCTGTTCAATTATGCTTGTAAAACTGCACATTCAAATACCCTCTGTTTAATTCTCACTTGGACTAATAGTTGAAATTGCTCCTGAGGTAGTATTTCCATGTGTTTGCATTCATGCAATTGCACATTAGTGTGGCTTAAAAAATCCATGCTTTAAATGGACTATAGAACAGCCACAAGATAGTACTTAGTCAGGAGGACAAAGTAGTCAGCTTGCTTTCTGTTAAAGAAGAATAAAGTAAGAGTAAACGGCTCAATGTCCAAGTGGAGATTGGTCACAAGTGGCCTCCCTCAGGGGCCCATGTTGGGCCCGGCCCTGTTCAACATCTTTGTCGGCAACATGGACAGTGGGATAGAGTGCACCCTCAGCAAGTTCGCCAACAACACTAAGCTGTGTGGTGCCGTTGACACACTGGAAGGGAAGGATGCCATCCAGAGAGAACTTGACAGGCTGGACAGGTGGGCTCGTGCCAAGCTCATGAAGTTCAACCAGGCTAAGTGTAAGGTCCTGCACCTCGATCAGGGCAATCCCAAGCACAAATACAGGCTGGGCAGGGAATGGATTGAGAGCAGCCCTGAGGAGAAGGACTTGGGAGTGCTGGTGGACGAGAAGCTGAACATGAGCTGGCAATGTGCACTTGCAGCTCAGAAAGCCAACCGCATCCTAGGCTGCATCCAAAGAAGCATGGCCAGCAGGTCGAGGGAGGTGATTCTTCCCCTCTACTCCACTCTTGTGAGATCCCAGCTGGAGTACTGCATCCAGCTCTGGGGCCTCCAACATAAGAAGGACATAGACTTGTTGGAGTAAGTCCAGAAAAGGGCCATGAAGATGTTCAGTCGTCTGGACTACCTTTCCTATGAAGACAGGCTGAGAGTTTGGGCTGTTCAGCCTGGAGCAGAGAAGGCTCTGGAGAACTTTATCGTAGCCTTTCAATACTTACAGGGGGCTTGTGATAAAGATGAGGAGAAACTTTTTAGCAGGGCCTGTTATGATAAGACAAGGGGTAATGGTTTTAAAATAGACGAAGGTAGATTCAGACTAGATATAAGGAAAAAAAACTTTACAATGAGGGTGATGGAACACTGGAACAGGTTGCCCAGAGAGGTGGTAGATGGCCCTTCCCGGGAAATATTGAAGGCCAGATTCAATGAAGCTCTGAGCAACCCGATCTAACTGGAGATGTCCCTACTCCTTGCAGGGAGGTTGGACTAGATGACCTTTAGAGGCCCCTTCCAACTCTAACTATTTTATGATTCTATGATTCTATGATTCTATTTGTACCTGGAAAACACTTAATATTTCTAGTGTTCAAATTTTAGGATTAATTTGAGTTGGCTTCTGATTAGCATATACTTCTTATCTGACTGTATTAAAAATGTTACAGTATAAGCAAACTCCATCTGTGGAGGCAGCCTGTATGAAAAAGGGTTCTTTTGTTTTGTTACATTTAATACTGGTTTCTACATTTAGCTTTTCTGCATAGATTACTGATTTTCTACATTTAGAAGACTTAAATTTAATGACTGCCATTAACCCTAAATGCTGCAGTAGTTAATTCTGTACTCAAGCTGTAAATATATCTAGCAATTGCGGGTACTAAATGAGTAATATTCTATTCCTTAGGATCCAGGCTGTATCTATAAAGAATTTCTGTTAGAAGTGAGATGTGTACACCTGTATTTTATCAGTTAAATAAATAATATACAATATTTTATCAGTTAGAAAAATAGTGTCTGTTCACAAACACACACACACAGACACACACACACACATATTTACACTGCAATATCTAAATAGTTACTTCCCACTTGGTGATACAGAGCTCAATAGAGTAATTCAAAGTGTTACCTTAAATTTTACAAATTTACAATCTTTTGACAGGCCCAATTATTAATTTATAAGTTGAAGGATAATCAAGACTAATTTAGATTGTAATTATTCAGTATAATATCTGGAATAGATATTAACTTCTCCAAAAGTTATATTTTTAGTAATCTCCTTCTAGCCTGTTCAACAAAAGCAGAAGGCATACTTTGTACTATGCTATCCAGTAAAAGGTTATAGCGAAAATATTATCAAATACCATGGAGTTTTATTAAAATTTATATAGTAAACAGAAAAAAAAACTATGTATAAGAGGACACTGATCTGCTGTCTAGTGCCTTTTCCACTTTATGTCTACTTTTCCAGGTGCGAAGAGATATTAAATAAAAGTTAAGATTTTTAATGAAAAAAAGCTGCCTGTCTATATATGAAAACTAAGGAAATTGTAAGTGTTTGTGTACTGTGTGTGCTGTGAAGATAGGGTATTTGTTTTTCCTCCAGATGTTTTTCAGCTGTAACTTCAGAAGAAGTTTCTTAGAGTTTCTTGCTTTCAGTACTTGCAAGTTTTTCTTACAGGCAGATACTTATAATGGTAAATTTTGTTTCAGATATTGTCGTAGTTCAGCCCCAATCAGGACCAGACTACGCAGTCTCTCTCCCACTACCCCCACCCTCCTAGAAAATAGGGGGAGATGATATAAGAAAAACGGCTTGAGGTTTGAGAAAGACGGGGAGAAATCTTTAAAGTTACCGTTAAGGGCAAAACAGACTCGACTTGGGGAAAACTATTCGTTTATTTCTAAAACTAGCAGGAGAATGAGAGAGGGAACGAGATAACCTCCCCCCCAATCCCTCCCTCTTCCCAGGCTTAACATTATCTCTACTACCTTACCCCACCCAGAGTGGCACAGGGGGAAGAGGGAATGGGGTTTGAGGTCAGTTCATCACACGTTGTTTTACACCGATGCTTCATAGTCGGGGGAAGAACTCCTCACATTCCTCCCCTGCTCCATCGTGGGGTCCCTCCCATGGGCCACAGTCCTTCCTGAAATTGCTCCAGTGTGGGTCATCTCCTCCACAGGGTGCAGTCTCTCCAGAATGGCTGCCCCAGCGGGCCCTCCATGGGCCACAGCCACATTCAGGCCTCCACCTGCCTCGGCGTGTGGTCCTTGACGGGCTGCAAGTGGATCTCTGCTCCTCCGTGGACCTGCATGGGCTGCAGGGGGACAACCTGCTCCATCATGGTCATCACCACAGGCTGCAGGGGAATCTTGGCCAGGAGCCACATTATTCCTCCCCATCTTTCTTCACTGACCTTGGCATCTGCACCCATTCCTCACAAGAAAAATTCTTCACAATGGGCTGGCAGATGCCTCTCAGGGTCTTTGTACATCTCATTCACATCTCATCTCCTCTCCACTTCTTGCAGCTGGGCTGGGTCGAGTTGGGCCCAGTCGGCTGCCCAGCGGGAGGCCAGAGGGTGAGACCTGCAAGGCCCACAAGGCTCGTGCCTCCCCCTCTCTGCCCCTGCTCAGCTGCTTCACATCTTCTCCCTTTTTTTTTTCTGTTTTCCCCTTCTTAAATATGTTATCACTGATGCATTATCACAGAACATTCTGCTACCAATTGGCTCGACCTTGGCCAGCAGCGGGTCTGCCCTCGGCCCGGCCAAGTCCACTGAACAAAGGGGAGCGACTTCTAGCAGCTTCCCCCTTAGGGCCAACCCCTCACTAAACAAAACCAGAACAGATATCAAAATGTAAACTTATTTAACTGCCTATCAGCCTATTTAAAGCAGATTGTTCTCATTGTTAATACTAAACACATCAATTATGATTGTTTTTACATTTCATATGAGTTAATTTCTGTGAAACTTATCCAATGCAATACTCTTGTGCTGGGAAAGAGGGTTTTTGTTTTTTTTTTTTTTCCCTGTTCCCTTTTAAAAGTAAATAAAACGTTCAGAGAGTTTTTTTTTTTATTATTATTATTATTGCATAAGGGAAATCTAGCCACATGAATTTTCCTTTACACAGTTTAAGATGTATCCTGATGGAAATTCTTGTCTTTCTGCTGAAGAATATGTAATTTTTGTCTGAACTTCAGAAGTCATAATGAGATCATTGTTCAATGAAAAAACATTTTATGAAACCTCTCTCACAGTGATGTTTGTACTCTCTGTAGTAGAGTCTCTGCTGAATAAATCGTATTTCTAAGCTGATTTTACTGGTTACTAATGCTTACAAAAGTGAAAGTACTGATGGATAGCAGTGTTATTCAGTCTTTCCATGCTCAGTTCAGGAAATGTTGTGGCTAGATAAGAATGATGCAACAAAGGAAATAAACACCACATCCCTTTGAAAGGTCTGATGATAGCAACATGTTGTTCTGGAGCTGGTTACAATAGCAACATATTAAGCATTATTATTATTATTATGTTTAAACTAATTACAATATCAGTTTTTATTTTACCATTTTCTTTTATATAACTTTAAGAAAATAGATGAGTTTGTTATCCTTTGGGTCCTTTTTAAAAAGTGTCAATTATACCACAGTTCTAGATGTATTTCTTTTACAGTAGTGCCTGCCACAGGTTAGGTGATATTCAAGCAAATTAGAAAAAAAAAAAAATCCCTTCATTTTAAAGATGTCCACTTCCCCCGACTATGGTTAGTTGGTTACAGAATATGGCAGAGCAGAGAACTTAATATATATATAAAATGCAAAGAAATATATTTGTAAAATGAGGACCCCAGATTTTACTGAAGAGTGTGTTTAACTCTGGTATTGTACTGTAAATATCAAGTAGACATCTGTGAAGCTTTGACTTTCCAATTTATTAAGAATTTTCTCTATCTATCAAAACTAAACCAAAATATATAAAAGAAAGGAAAACAGTGTAGTATTGCCTTTCTTTTAATATCTTAAAATTAGTTGTCACTGAATTATGTCCTATATATTTCCATTTTCACCCTTTGAAACCTGATGGTCTAATTCCATCTTAGAGAGATGAATCTGACATTCTTCTAGTTCATGGAGTTCATGGTCTCAACAAAGCCCAAACAATTTGGAACATTTGCTGCTTTTCCACATATTATCAACTAATCGTAAAATTTAACTCTGAAACTTAACATTGTAGTGGAAGTAGATTTAGACATGTACTCTGTAGAGAGGTCCTTCTTATTCTTTGAACCTCAGTGTTTACTCCTACACTAGCTTAACTATTCCATTTTAGAAAGCAAAAGAAACAACACATTAAATTCTTGGCAGTAGTCATTGCAACAAAGTCTGAAAGAAGGTAGCTAATACTTGCTTATAAATTGAATCATAACCATCATAACACATTTCTCAAGGAATTTGAAAAGAAAATCCATGTAATTAATACTGATTATTTTCACAGAGTTTGTAGAATAGTATCAATATATTTTCCAGTGAATACAGAAAACCTATCTCCATGGGAACATCAGTTCTAATAAACTACCTGAAATCAATAATGCAACAGTTCAAGGAATACACAGTTTAAGGCACTGTTTTAAGACAGTCCCCTCTAAAGTTGTGCTAAGTGAACACTTAATGATTTCACTTACATAGTAGCCACGGTTATGCTTTCAATTACTGTTTCCTGTATGTATATTAGAGAAACAAACAAACAAAAGTTGTTTTTATGTAGATTGGTACATATTTGTTATAGCACCCTTCAGATACCAAAGACAGGGTTCATTTGTTAGGACAGCTACTGCTCCAGAAGGACACAAATCTCCTGTAGTTGAGGTATTGTGTCTACCAGTCTCATGCCAATGCCCAAGATGTTCTAGGAACTCTTAGGTGGCACCATATGCAATGCTTGGGTAGCTGAATCCTGCCCATAAGATTGTGGGAGACAACTGTTGCTCTCTTTGATCTTCTGATGCAGAATATTTCCCTGGAAAACTGTGGCTGAGTTTCCTGGAAACTGGCTCAGTAAGAAAGAGAATACCTTAGGCTTGAGAATGATTAAGTGGGTACCTTTAACAGGCACACAATGAAGAGTATTTGTTAGACATTACTTTGAGTTATCTCACAGATTTAGAGCAATGCTGTGACCTGTGGACCAATTGCATGCGATGCATGGAGTAAAAGAGTAATTGTGTCAATTAGATACAACCAGGAATCATGCTACTAGGTGAGACAGTCCATCCTGAAAACAAAATCTGCCCTGATGAGCACAACAGTGTTATTTGTCCTTTGAAACAACATCTCGAATTCAAACATAGGTCAGACATGTAATCTTGTGTTTTGGGAGAAATAAATTTAAAGAGCTGTTGGTCGTTGCCTAATGGTGACAGAATCACATCCTTCCATTCTGATTTTACTTGTTTAAGTTTTGGTACAGCTAGTAGTGTAATTTTGGGGGAGGCTATTATATTTAAATGGTTTATTTGCTGGTTTGCTTGTTTTGGTGTTGGTTTTCTTTTTTTAAGATCAATCCTACAATATTTTTCTTCTCACTCTCCCACACACTCACCTATGTATTTTGTTCTTTTTCTGCTCATGGTGACATACACTGCATCATCTGCTAGTAGGAAAATTGGAAAAAATAGCCTCTGATGGCAGACCCATCGCATAAGTGAATGTTTTTTTTGTAATCTTTTAGACTATTCTTCACATTTTACCTTTCTGTTATGACAGCTTCATTTAAACTTTATGCAATCTTAGAGGAAAATGGAAATAGGTTATCTTTATTTTAAAAATAATGTGACAGGACTAAAATCAAGGAAATGCATTCCCTGACTCCAAAATAATATTTTCAATAAAACTTTTTTTTTATTACAGCAATATCAGCTATATGTAAAAAGTCTGAGATGTCGTTTCAATTAGATAAATGAAAAATTAAATATAAGACATTCCCTAGCTGTCAAAACTTACTTGAAATTCAAGCTTCCTGTGCAACTTTCTGTACAGTCAACTTTTTGTTATATAATGTACCGAATGGTTACAATATTTTTTTAATCTTGTGAACAAACAAAGATATATAAATAATAGTATTATACCAATGAGAATGATAGAAAATATAAGAAGATAAAATAATCCTCACACCCTCTCCATGTTAATTAATTTTATGGTGTGTGTTGGAATATATAACCTGCCATGTTTGGGATCATACACAAAGAACATAATTTCCTACTAGCATTTTTCCAAGGGGGGAAAATGGTGTAGGTTGATTTGATTGCATTTAGGTTTCATAGTGCTCTTGGAAATTAGTGTAATTTCAACGTGGAATATTGCTGACAAATTTAAAATTGGAACTTAAATAAGTCTCAGGCTATTCAGTATGAGATATTGCACCTGTGATATTTCATTATTAGGCAGAAATGTGGTAATAGCTGATAAGGGAGGAGAGTGAACGTCTTCTGCATTATGAATCAGACATCTGCCTACATGGTAGAATTTCAGCTTCATTAATAAATAAGGCTTGTTTCAATTTGTTTACATGCAGTAACACTTATGGGGAATTACATTTACAGAAAAGCAGCAAACTCATGAGAAAATAACATGGTTTATATTACACTAACTGAAAATATTCCTTTCTAATGTTAAAAAGAAACTCCCACTCAGCATGATAATCCTTGGACAGTATTTTTTTTTTGACAGCTTATTCTCTGTCATTATGAGTGAGAAGGATGTAATAAAATTATATATTTTAAATGAAAAATCTTGCTCTAACATAACTAATAATAATAAATGCTGATGAGACAGTGTTACAGGAAAGAAAAAAATATTCACTGTTTTCAACTGCTAGTAATCCATTCAGTCCTCCCTCCAGAGCTACATTCTCCAAAGCTGTCAATGAAATTCTATTTTAAATCTGAGTGTCTCCAATGAAGGCAATTGCTATATTCCAGATTTCCTCTGTTGCAAGAAGAAAGGACATATGACAGACTTCTCAAATAAGACTCTAATTTGGCCCTGAAATGATACAATGTCAAAGCAGAAACATGCAATTGTAAAATAAAACAACCACATTAGAAATAAGGTATTTTGCCTGTCTCTACCTTGTCAAAGTGGGACAAGAAAATGTACTATCAGCAGGTGTAAAACTACAATCTATATTAACTGCACAAGATATGAGCAAACTTTCAAATATGATAATGTATAGATTCTGGTTGCAAACTGTAATGGGATTTGTCACAGCCCTCTTGGTGATGCTTGACTAGAAACTCATTATATTGCTGTATTAAGATTCATTTTTCTGGGATAGAAAATAATAATATGCTGAATTCAAACAGGCTTTCTAGGTCTGCAATCAGATGAGAGGGCAGTCTCCTATAATTTGGTGGAAGTGGTTCCAATAGGCATGTGTATAGTGCTAAACAAAAAAAAAAACAACAAAAAAAACAAACAACCAGGAATTGAGCTTAACAACTTAGGTTATTCTTTGGGTCTAATTTGTACAGCACTAACCACTTTTTTTCTGTACACATTTTGCCCTGGAGCAGAGAGTCCTAAGTAGTGTGGATGCGAGTGTCATGGATGAGATAGAGTAAATGACAACCTATAACGGATCTGGATACTGAGTTTTATTTAAAAACCAATGAGAGTAGAGCTTTTACCCTGCCTGATTAGCACAGGCGATTTCTCAGTTGCTTCCCTGCTCAAAGTCACATTTAATTGGTCTCGACTTCCCTTCTGTTCATTGCTGATCTAGGAAAGTCAGACAGAAAGTTGTGTTGGTTTGTGTTGCACAGCCGCTTGAAGTTACCAGTCTCATACGTCATCCATGATGTCCCTGGCTGCTTCACGACATTCACCTCTTTGGATCTTCCTCCATTTCCAGGATATTTTTTTTCTAGGCCTTTTTTTTCCTCCATCTAAGTAGCCTATATTCAGAGGCACAATGTGTGTGATCAGTCTCCTAACTCGTGATCTCTTTATTAGTAGGAGGTCTCAGCATGTGCCATTTCTGCATGGCCTAGGTGTTACCAAATTTTGCAGCCAGGTCTTCCTGATTGCAGGTGGCAAGTGGCAGGCTCATGCTTGAGAGTTCAAAAGTTCAATTGCCAACAGTCACCCACACCCACCGTTATCCACTATCTGTCAGCATTCATGATCTAGGCTATTTCTCATCTACAAAAGTGAGTCAGTCAGATGTTGGTCTGTGATTCTTCCTTTTTTTTGATTATGGAGACACGGCTTTGTCTGTAGGTCTATATTGACTCTGACTTTTTCTAGTACTACAAACTTACAGGTGGTCTGTTTTTACAGACCAACTGTTCTGTTAGGTGATTCATTGACCTCATTGCCCTTGGAGAACTTTCTCTCACTATTAAAAAAAAAAAAAGAAAAAAAAAAAAGTACAGTCAGACACAAATAATCTAACTTCTATATTTCTCCCTGCCTCAGTTTCTTTGTCACTTTAAACACCCTCTGGAATTCACTCAGTCCTTTAATACCCACCATTCTCCTGGGTACAGCCTTTCCTCCAAATAATAATAATAATAAAATCCCTTTTCATTGCTATCTTCTAATTTGCTTCTTTCTCTTTGAAGAAAGACTTTATGTCCTCTTACTATTAACTCCTTTGTGAGCAGAGCTTCTAGTTGTACTTAGCCCTTAACTGAAGTATTCCATGCTGACTCCTTTGATCTCTGATGATTTGTTACTTTGTTACTCATCCGGCCATCTTTTTATTTCCATATCACTTGTGGATCACCACAGTTTTACCATCTTTCCTTGTCAGCAAGACATGAGGTGCACATTCACTAAGTAGGCAATTACATCTTACACACCTAAAACCAGGTAACTCATCTCCTGTTTGTGCACGGTGGATTTTTCTCTCTTAGAGAGAGAAAGGCGATTTATATTAATTTAAGATGAACATCTGGATATCTAGGTAACAGATTCTGGTGGTCACTCTTTTCCTCCACTGACTGCATATGAAAGTCTATTTGGTGAGTATTTCAGGCTTAAAACACCAAACTTACACTGTTTGTCAGTACTGGCAAGGGCTTCTCTTGTGTGAAAACAAAAAGCTGTAGCTTTTTAAGTTAATATATACAGCAAATAAATAAGGCTAGTTAAGCAGTGTTGGATTATGTCATACATTTCTAAAAGTTCCACATTCTTGTCTTGTTTTGCCACTCATTTTACTGTTCCCTGCTGTTTGATGCTGATCAGTGCCGTTAGTTCAGGACCCTGGATTTTTTTTCCTTCATTTCCCTATCCCTGTTAGTCAGCCTTTTTACTCTTCTAGGAGCTACTTGGAGTTATCTTCTACTATTCAACTATATTTCAGTTCTGACATAGACGGTCAATCCTCACTTTGCTATTCCATCAACCTATTGCAGTTTTCAAAGTGCCCTGATATAGTTTGTGTTGTCATTGAGTATAATTAAATGTCTTTGTTACAAGGTGAGCTTTTCCTCAGTTGGAGGAAACTACCAGCATGGGAACTATCTGGCGGGTTGTTTTGGGGCATATAATACTGTCTGAGTAACAACGACTTACTGTGATTGTATTAATAGAATTCAGCTTGTGATAAAAGTCTTTTGCAGTGTCTGAATCTCTGACTACAGGATAATCAATAGCCATTAGCTTCTGGAATTTCAATCCAAACCCCCCCCCAAAAAAAACCAGCAAAACCAGACTAATTCAGAAATACAATGGATATTGTATTCCAAAGATCAGTGTGTATATATAAATATATATATATACACACACACCTGTACATTATAATAAACACATTATAAAAATAATATGCTGAATTCAGATCATCACAAGTGTGATGTTTCATGCAACTTATAGTGTATATAGGTAAGTTATCTAAAGTTGGTATAAAATAAATAGACTCTGAATCCACCCATACCAGAACTATTTTCTGTTACTTTTTTTTTAGATGTTAATCTTATTCTTTTATTTTAACATGACATACAGTGAAATGCAGACAAGATCAGTTCTTATTAAAAAACCTTGTGGTTTTGAAGGATATTTATACAACTTTTATACACCCTTAGCGAGTGTGTTTATTTTCCTTCTTCCTGTCCCAACAGTTTTAACATGCCTCAGATGGGGCTGCTCCTGGCTGAGCTTTACCTGTCGAAAGTAAGAACCATAAAAAACTGAAGTTCTGTCCAGTTCATAGTCAGAGAGGTAAATTGGTCCCTTTTTCCAAAATGAAGGGTGTGATGAGGGCAAAGAATCAGTCTTATAAATTAGTCTACAAATTACCATGCTTTACCTGACAAACAACAGCCAACCTGCAGTTTTATTGCATTTCACAATCATAACATCTCCTCTAAAACAACAACTGTTCTTGTTGACTGAATGCCATGGGATTTTTGAGATATCATGTGCCTAAAGGAACTCACTGAACTAGGATTTAAATTTAACTCAATAGTTTAACATATGATCAATAACAGAGAGCAGAATGGTCCAACTGTAACTGCTGGAATGAATTAGTTTCTCCTTAAACTGTCATCTCCTGCCCAGCACTCTCAGTTGTAATCCTCACTCTCACTCTTCCCTCATGCCTTCCCAGTAACCATAATGTTCTGTAAGTATTTCTTACAAGCTTCCTCTAAGAAGGTACTGTCTTCCTTTTTTCTCTATTCTTTGCTTAGTACTTCTCTTACATTTCTTCTAGGTTTTTTCATCTTTAAGGTAACTGTCACCATGAGGGTAGACGAAGGTACAGGAAAAGAAAATCTCACTTGCTTTTCTGTGTCGGGTGTTATGTTCAAAGCAGATATTATTTGGAAGGAAAATTCTTCTTAGTCCTTTTTGCTCAAGTAGGCTTTTGTGTTTTTTTTTAATATGCCACTCACTCTTTTAAATAGCAAGTAGAAATTGTGGCGAGTTAAAGTGTTAGTACTTAAGATGCAATCTTCAGAATTCTTATCTGCCAAATCCTGAAGTAAATCTTCTCTGAAAACTCAGAAGTAAATTGAAATTATTGAACCCTTCCTGTTACAATAGCTAGGTTCATATATAACTTTGGAAAGCATAAGCCATTTAGAATGAAAATTTCCAATTTGCATGGAAGTCTCTAGCTGAATTTATTCAGAATAAAAAAAAAAAAAATGAAGGCAGGATTATCAACATTTGTAAGCAGAATTTCGTTAATTTTTCACTAAAGATATTGATGCTTGATGACAGGGAAGGAGGGTGCACTCATTTACCAGTGACATACTTTCTGCAGTCTACCTATTAATGTATGTAACTTACATACACACATATATATATATGTTCAATGATTTGAATTATAGACCCAATAACAACTCCACATACAAAATTTGCTTATTAGGGGAAGTTAAGGTGTTTTATTTACTTTACTTGCTTTATACGGAAACAGCAACTGGATAGCTTATATTGAAAACATTCGCTATTCTTGGTTGCATTCATTAAAGGTAATTTAGTAAGAAACAAAATTCCCTGCAAAAGGCTTCTTATTTTATAAAATGCACAAAGTATTAGTAAAACTTGTTGTTCTTACTAACATCTCTGCTTATTTGCCCACAAATATTTTTCTCTATTGCAGCCTTGATAAATGTTATGATTCTGAACATGAAAGTAAGCTAGTCAATGTTTATACTACTGTTGTGTTTTATTAAGGTGTTCAATACCTTATATTATTTTTGTACAATTCAGTTTTCCTATTTGTATAATTTATTTTGTCCTATCTGGCTCATAAGCAATTATATGTATAATATGTATATCAGAGGATAAAACTTCACAGTCAAGTTCTAGAAGGTTTCTAACAGTTTTTGAATTAACATGGCCAGTAGCAATTATTCCAGTAGACCATTACTAAATTGAACACAGAGGCTAGTAAGAATGTTCTTAGGTTTTGCTTGTTGGATTTTAGGTTTCAAATTATTGATTCCAGAACTGTTGGTGACAAACTTTTCAGTTGAGCAGTGGGAATTTTATCCTTGAATAGCGTTAGATTAAGATATTTTTAGAGAGCTGTATTTTGTTGAACATTTCTTTGTACTTTATTAAAACTTAATACATTATCAAGTACAAGGTGAGTGCAGAATGGTTTTTGACCTATGCAGTGCATGCCAGTTTAGTCTTGTTAGCTGGCAAGCATCTATGTAAAAGTATATGACTCACAGTCTTGCTCCTAAGATACTGACAACTGTTACTAAAGAAGATGTTCTACTTATGAGCAAATGTAAATGGTGAAACAGGTGTTAACAATCTTGTATTCAAAGTGAAATATCTCACAACTATATTGAGCATCTGCTAGATTGCAAGTTTAGCTTTTTTTTTCTTTGCTTTAACTAAAAAACTTTAAGATAAGTAAGCATATGCAAAGTGAGATGTAAAGCCCAATAAATCTTTCATGACTGATATCTAAGGTTTGCAGTCTGAGAAGCAATCTTTCAAAGTTTAGCATGTCTTTGCTCTCTTCGTTATTAGTAGATACACTTTTTCTTGTAAATATTTATACATCATGCAATTCAGAATACTAAGGAATTACAAAGAGAATAAGACATCTTAATGTGAATAAGATTTACGTATTTAGCAAGTCTATCTTTATGTTAAGAACTGGATACAAACCTTGATCTATCGTTGTGAGTTATAGCACATAGTCTCCACATAATTTTAATTAAGACCAGGAGAAGGGTGGGGAAGAAATATAAGTACATTTAGGAGTTGGAGGATAGAATAGCGTATTGAATGGTGTCTTTAGTTAGAATACTGTCATTTGTCTAACAGTAGCTATCTGATACTCTTCAAATATTTCCTTCAGCTATTGTTATGTTTGGAGCTGAAATAGAGAATACAATGCACGGGGAAACTCGTAACCGATAATACTATAATGAAAAGATCAACTTTCAGAGTGGAAGATATTTTCCTTCTGTTTCCCTGATTATTTTTTTTTTTTTTTGGTACTTCCACTAATTTTATCTTCTTAAAAATAAATTTCATGGAATCATAGAATGGTTTGGTTTGGAAAGGGCCTTTAAAGTTCACCTAGTCCAACCCTCCTGCAAGGAGCGGGGACATCTTCAACTAGATTAGGTTGCTCAGAGCCCCGTCCAACCTTGAACACTTCCAGGGATGGGGCATACACAGCTTCTCTGGGCAACCACTTCCAGTGCCTCACCACCCTCATCGTAAATAATTTCTTCTTTATGTACAATCTAAATCTACTTTCTTTTAGTTCAAAACCATTGCCTCTTGTCCTGTCAATGAAATTCATGTTCCTGCTGTATTTTTAAAATGCTATACATGTCCTAACATTAATTTTTTTTTCAGTAAACAATAAGAAAACGGGGCCACTGAAGTATCAGTAATAGCACAGTCATCATAATAGTACAATCCAAACTCTCTAAGGTTTTGGAAATTAGGGATATGACTCATGTCTGAAATGTGGTCATGTGTGTTGGCCATATATGAACGTGTGTTAGTCATATATAGTTGGTATAATGGTATGTTTTGGTCATATACAATTAAAGTAAAAAAAAAAAAGTACAAAGAAAGTTTATCCTGAGTGGAAACAAGACAATTTCTGCTTATGTACGTTATGAAATCTTCTAAATCAACTTTAGTGAATGTGATCTGTCCCTTTTATGTCAAATTAAGAACAAACATACAGTTCTGCTTCTGTAGTCTGGGACTGAAATGGTTGTCTTTGTTATGTTTTGAATTGATCATCCAAATTGTGCTTGATTTGAGTTTGCTGAGTCTCAAGAAAAAAAAAAAAACAAAGATGAAACTATCGAATTTAGTGTAGTTCATTGTGCCTAACAGGAAGCTTTAAGCAGTGTCCCTTTGCCACACCCTCCCATCTCCCATCCCCTAAATGTCCACCTGAACAACTCAGTCTCAAATCCTAGAATATATCCTAGAAAATTCAGTTACCACAATATAATAAATTAGTACTAGATTTCAGTTTGGTGAGTGATTTTGAGATTTAATTCAATGTTGGAGGATCAAAATTCTAATACATTCTGTTATTATACTTGGGTTTAAGCAAACTTCCCATAGCTTATAAATGTTGCAAATACTTAGAAGTTCAGTAGTCAACATGGAGAAGGTACATGTGACTATTTGGTTGTTGTTATCATTTGTTTGCTTTCTAATTTCATTCATAGCACTGCATTAGAAAAGACAAATTCATGAGTTCTTGACACCACATCTTTTTTTTTCCTGTCATTTTTTTCCATAGTGAATAACCTTCTGTTTAGATGAGATGTGTTGTGCCTTGAAAGCAAAAGAGAAACTAACAGATAAATTGAATGTTAAAACTAGTGTTTGTTTTAGTCTTTAAAACAAACAAAAATATACTTTTAAAGAAAAAAAATCTTCTCCCTCAAGAGCTAATCCATAATTGCTAAACTATTCCCAATTGTATTTTGTAGTTCGTTGTTAAATGCATGCGAAGTTTGCACTCTCCAAACATAGGAAAAAAATTCCTATCATTTACAATTTCCCGTGTGACGTGATCATCTGAAAAAACATCAGTTCTCCTACAAACTGCTCGCTCAATAATCTTGGAGAAGGTTTTCATAACTCACCCTATGGTTATCCAACTCATAAAATTATTACCTATTTTTAACACCTTTAGACATGTTGACTAACACTGCTCAGAGATTAGTGCGATTTTGCTAGCATTTTTTTCATTTAACAAGATTTATTCTACTCTGTATTTTATTTTATTGTAACTGGCAAAAGGGTTTAAATCTCATCAATGGGTCTTAATCTCATTAAACATCATAGCTATAAATTTATGAAACGTCATCTCAGATGTGTATATGGCAACTTCTAGTGGCTATATTCCTTTCATTCCTTTTTTTTCTTGTTTAATATTTTGTTATGCTGTTGATTGGATAACACATGGATAGCTGCTTAGGAAAGGGACTTGCTGCAAAAGTTGCTTACTTCATTGTTGGATTTCTAATTGATTTTACCCTTTTTCATATTTATTTTTGTTTTGGTTTGTTTTGGTTTTTTTTCACTTCATGTTGTTCCCTTCACAAGCATAAAACCACCATTTCCCATGAGGTGAGGAGACTGTCAAAATTCATGAATCAGTGAGGCCATCTGACTAATCTCTTGGAATGCTCTGAAAACCTTTTGGCTTTCTCAAAACACTGCAGCTTCCAGATCTGCACAAGACAGCATCTTCATAGTGTTGCTGATTGTATGATTCTGTACAGTAATATTCCTATGTTTATTACTTTGGTTAACATTTAGAAGGACTTCCAAAACACTTTTCTAAATATACAACTTCAGATTTAAAAAAAAAACATACTAACCAAACAAAAAAAACCCACTGATGATATTTTTAAGATTTTCGCTTTGAAATGAAAAGTAATTCATATAAAATTGCAGTCTGTTTTTCATCTTCTTGGACTTCACCTTATTCAGTTGTATCTGGAGAAAAATGCAAGAATTAAATATCGGAGCACAGATAGCCTTGTTGTTACATATAAGACAATCATTTATTCAGGAAAGAAAATAAGAAAATAACATACCATAAACCCTATCTGGGGCCCAGTTTGCAATGACAGAGTAGTCTGAAGAGGAGACAAAGACTCATAGTAAATCACATAACTGTAATATTTGACCTTGTAAAAATTAATCCTTAATCCTATTATTACCTATTCACATTACCTTCGAAGGAGATATTTTTATCTGCAAATTCCTCATCTTCCTGCCCTAAGAGCATTTGGAATCCAATCATTTTCTGTATTAATTTTTCTCCCACGGTATGCACTGCAAAGGGGCATTCAGTTTGGTTTGGGTTTGAATTAGTGAGTTGGAAAATTCATTTTTGTTAAAAAAAAAGATTGCTGTATATGTTGGAATTAAAAAAAAAAAAAAAGAAGAGTACTTTTTATTATTCTTGAGTGGGACTGCATGTGAGCTACAATGATATTTGGTGATGCCAGCACCATGCTCCTTGACAGCCAGTCAGGAAAGGAACACACTGCCTACAGTCTTCACAGCCAATATAAAGGCCTGGGATTCAGCTTTTCTGGAGGTCTTGAGACTGGGCAATCTACTGGGATAAGCAATTATAAAGCAAATTTGACATTCTTTTTCCTTGTAGTGGTGTAGCCCAGCCCAGTTTTCCTTGTGTACAGTATACAATACCATGTAAAACTACTTTTTTTTTTTTTTTCATAGAAGAAATAGGCAAATAAAAGGACAAATGTTGTACTCCTCCCTCAGAGTCCCAGTTACTCTTCTAAATAAACCTAATGCATTTCATACTGTATGCACTGCATTATATACATTTGCAACCTGCACTTTATACATGAATATAAAATTAGGGCCTATTTTTAAAATGCCATATATGATCCATAGAATTAAAAACCTGATTATGCAAAGGTTGTATTACAAGATGAGTAACGTATAAGCTTTTGGAACAGTCAGAAAAGGAAGATGTGAGAGGGAGAGTGCATATGTGCATGTGCATGCTTCGCTTTGTACACACATGAAAAAGCTTGCATCTCAGCCAAATCTAAGTGAACTTTTCTGATACAAATGTCTTCATTTCTTTTAATTTGAAATCTCTTCCTCAATGAATGTCACAGGATATGTGAAAACAGCAAAGTGGGTCATTATAGAAAATTTTACCATATTTACAAAAGGGATTGATAGGCATTTTAAAAGTGAGAGCTGCAACTAGCTCATGCTAAAATGTGTTTTATTTAAAGTGCTATTGGATAATAAAACACCCATTCATTTTATAATATTAAATGTCACTGTTCCTCTCCTTTCCCAACAAAAGTTTCAGTAACTTCTGTGCTCTTTATTGTTGTTAGTACATGTTTGATCTTATTAAATATTTTCTTATGTGTCTGTTCCTCAATCCCAATTGTCAGCACTGCCTCTGTCTAGGCTTGTATGCTCTTGGGAAAGCCCTGCAAACCTGTGGCCATGCCAAGGAAACAGACTACAGACATTGTCTGCCCTTCAGTCTTTAACTGCTGAGAGATGTTAACTGTGTAAGCTTGTGGTGTCCCCAAGCATTTGGAATTTCATATGGCAGAGCATCCTATCTTTTACTAAAAAGGGAGAAGAACATCAGCTTTTTTTTCCCATCATCTTGATTTTCAGCATTTAAATATCTTTTGGTTTATAGATTCAGCTGAGATGGAATGGGTCGCATATCAGACAAAACTGATAACACCACAAGAGGTAGTGCTGAGTTTTAGACCTTAATACTGTTATGGTCGTACTGTAATATTGTTTAAAATGGAGTTATACCTCTAGAAGAATTTAGAGAAAAATCAGACTTCAGAACTGTAAAACTTGATGACAGCTATGCTTTCCTGATGAAAATTTAATTTCTCACCTTCCAAGGATTTATTCTTGTTCTAATGTAAAATAAGAAAACAATATGCAAATCAGAGCTAACAAGTTTTTTTTTTTTTCCCAGAATGGTTAAATGCAGAGTGTATTTAAAAGAAACAATATAAACTTTGAAATATTTCACACTGTTTTACGACCTTCATGAAATAAAGGATGTTTCAAGCAGAATAAGATGATGTGTGTACAAACACAAAATCTAAGGAATTATTTTACTGACAAAATAATAGCTACCATATGATTGCTATGCTCTGATTGTTACTGCTCCCTACAAAATATTTTATAAGTTGATTCTAAATTAATATTAGTGAATAAATGCCTTGTCGCAGTTTCATTTTGGTATGTCTTTTTCTCCCTTTTAGTGAATTTAACATTTATATCACAGCTTAGTTTAGTCAATTAGTGAAAAAAAAATTACCTTTAAATTAAAAGAACAATCAAGAATTAACAACTATTCAATTTTATTTAATTTCTACATAATGTGTAATTTTAATCAATAAGTCAAACCAGTGATTTTGATAAGGAGATTTTTATCAACCATGGTGGGTCCGAACTAAATGATCCTTTGGCATCTTACTGTAAAGTTACACATCAAGGGATCAGACACGTAATGAACTCAGTAACAAAACTCACTTCATTATAATTCATTGCCTATCAGATACTACAACCTACTTTGGAAGAAATTTTGGAATGACAATTAATTACAGAAGACACCATCTAACAGTCTGCATACTATATAGGACATTAGTCAAAAGTATTATGATTTCAGGGCCTGAAGTTAATTCTTTTTCAGAATTCACAAGTCTGGATCAAAAGATTCCAAAGCTCTATAGAAATGTGTGATATACCAAAATTTTTATGTGTGTGTGTGTGTATGCACATACATATACACTATTGTTTTCCATTAATTATTGATATTGTAAGCAATATACAACTAAATCTTTTACTTTTGATTTAAATATCAGGAAAAGTATATTCCAATGCAAACCCCCCCCACACACACACCCCAAAGATGGCTACTTACATATGGGAAGTTTGAACTATTGTGATTTTCACGATCTAATGATGTTGGGATGTATCTGTGATGATCGAAGGACGTAGGGAAACAAACATTGTAAGTATGAGTGATAACTTTTATTTGTTCAGGTACTATGCTGAGCAAAAAAAATTGCATTCCTGAAACCTTGTCTACTCTCACAAACTAATAAGGCCAATACAGAAGTATTTATTCCTCAGAAGACAAATAAAATTATAAAAAATTGTATCACCACTTGTGTGCTCAGGAGGTAATGAAACTCCAATATTTTTGGGGTTTTTGTAGAATAATAATAGATTCTTCCCTGAAAACATTTTGCTTTCTGCTATAACACTGAACAAGCTGATCGATACATTCGAGGAACAGGATTGTTCTGTCTGAGCTCAGAGAGCATATAGGGGACATAATAAAATATCAGTCATGATTAGGATAATGACCATGGTAATTCATGACAAGGATATACTATCATTTCTGTAGATTTTTCTGATTCATGTACATTTTATGATTTTGGAATAATATGAACGTAGAATGTTACAAAACTGTTTGAAAGCAAAGTGAAAATTTCAAAACTAAATCTATATTCTCTGTAAAATTTTAAAGTTTATAGTTTGTCATTACATAGCTTATACTGATTTTGAAGAAAACACAGTTTTATTATGGTGATGGTGGTAGTGGTGGTGATGAGCAACTTGCCATTAAAGAAGAGAGAGTAGTATTAATACAGAAGACAGACAGACTTGTTGGAGCGATATCAGAGGAGGGCCATGAAGATGATCAGAGGGCTGGAGCACCTCTGCTATGAGAACAGGCTGAGAGAGTTGGGGCTGTTCAGCCTGGAGAAGAGAAGGCTCCAGGACAACCTTATAGCAGCCTTCCTGTACCTAAAACGGGCTTATAAGAAAGGTGAGGAGAAACTGTTTAGCAGGACCTGTTGTGATAGAACAAGGGGTAGTGGTTTTAAAATTGAGGTAGAGTCAGGCTGGACATAAGGGAATTTTTTTTTTTTACAATGAGGGTGGTGGAACACTGGAACAGGTTGTCCAGAGAGGTGGCAGGTACTTCACCCCTGGAAAGGTTGGATGAGGCTCTGAGCAAACTGATCTAGTTGGAGATGTCCCTGCTCCTTGCAGGGAGGTTGGACTAGATGACCTTTAAATATCCCTTCCAACCCTAACTATTCTATGATTCTATGATTCTATAATTCTATAATAGATGTGGCCTGTAGGCCTATATTCTCATGATATTTAGAATAGATATATACTTACATACATATGTATACTATTTATATAAATATTTATATAAATATTTATATAAAACTACATATACATAGACATATATGTTTTCCTTAATTCCTAGATTCTGGAATGATTTAGTTATAGAAGCATCTCTCCTGCCATGAAAAAAAAAGGATGGTTTCCAGTGCTCAGGCTAGAAGAAGTAAAACTTTGAAAACACAAACCCTGAAGGCTCAAAACCATTACACAAACAGAGAGAATTGAAAATGTACTTTTAAAATGCACGTTGTTGACAATTCCAGTTCCTGTAGTCATATGACCCACATGTCCGGCAGGGCTTTTTCACAGAATCCCATTAAAAAGATTCCCCTCTTGGGAGAAAAGAAAAAAGATCCTTTAAGGCCTTAGGACAGCACTAACTCCAATTTGCAGTAGAATCTTAGGGCATATTGCTCTTCTATCTTTACTCCATAAAACACATTGCTAGCACTCAAAAAAGTAACAAACCTATCCAAACCACACAGTAAGAGCAGCAGGTGGATTATTTAGACTGAATAGAATTTATGCTGAAAAGTGTGTCCGTGCAGCTTTTTATAATTAAAAGTTAAATGGTTTAACTTCCTGGACCAACACTTTTGGTAAGTAGTACATGTTGTAATCTTCCACTGGGTTACATGCTGTTTAAACTGTGTACTCTGTGAACTTCTATAGTATAAAAATATAATTAACCTCCGAGGAAATTACATCTTTAAATAAATAAATAAATAACTCTGTGTGTGTGCGTGTGTACATATATATATACACATAGAATTAAATAGTGAATATACATATATACCAAAAATATTATTCCGTATTTATTTCTTTAGCACTGATTTCCCTAATAGATTTACTTGAACAAATATTGTTTTATGACGCTTACCTTATAGATTCTTTTTTCAGAAAATTGTTTACTCTGCTCTATCATGTTGTCATATGTAACTTGGACAACCACTAACTAAGCAGCTGATTCATTAAAAAAAAATTATTTAATGTTGCATGAAATCCAGGAAAATGTCACTTTTGCTACTGAATATAGAAGTTGGTGGGAAAGTGCATTGCTGCAATGTGTACCAAGCTGTAGCTTTTTCAGTTCAACGTTTTAACTCTTCAGAGCAGTGAGCTGGCTGTTGGTGAACAGCACAGCTTGAAGACAGATAGCTGCTTGATCTCTCAGCCTGTGGAAATTTTTCTGGTTTTCATAAGCAGAAAAGGAAACAGTAATTTTAGGATTCTTCAACACAAAATCGTAACAAGGAACTTATTGCGAGTAGCAGTTTTGTGATTAATACACATGCCAGAAGAGTGTTCAGCCAATTCTTTTTCAGTCACGTTAGCCTAGCAGTGCTGAATTCTAATGAAAATACAAACACTCTGTTACTTCTATTCAGATCATGAGACAGTGCAAGGCATAAACAATATCAAGAACCAAAAGCAGATGAGACTTAGAGAAAAGTAGATACAAATTAATCCAACATGATGAAGAAAGGTACCTCACTCTTTCAGTAGACTCCTTGCCTAAATATGTTCAGAAGTTTTTTGGGTCTTTTTGAGACAAAAGAAGTCATGCAGAAAGAAATACTGGCCACGGAATGGAAACCAGGCAGAAGCAGCAGTGGTGAGGTACCACAATCAGGGCTAACCCAGCAGCCAGACAGGGTCTCAGCATGTCCTGTGCTGGCAGGAACGTTTGCCTGAGCCAGCATCTGATAGCCCAGCAGGTCACTGAGGGGAATCAATACAGCAGCAGATGTGTGTTAGGAGAGACCTGGCAGGCTATGTAAGATTCAAAAACTGGCAGGAAATTTCACAGAACAGAGCCAGGCCTTTGCCTAGAAAACCAGTGAAAAGAGAGAGGAAAGGGGTTTTATTCAGACTGTATAGTCAGATTTGAACTGTTTAGTTTTGTTTTACTCTCTGTGACCATAATAATAAAACATAATGGCTGTTAATACATTAGCAGTGAAAGAGAATTCTCGAGCACATATGAGAGAGTCTCTGGCCCTATTTATTTTCAAAATATAAACGTATATTGTAGATACATACCTTTTTAATGCATGGTAGATTTTCTTTACTGGCTAAAGAGATTTCTCACTGTTATGGGGGAAATGTTTGCTTCCTAGACATTTAGTGTTTGTCATACTAGGAATAAAATCAACTTTTGTGAAGAGGAAACACTACCAAACAAACTACTGCTCTTCTTCTCCCCCCGCATTCTTGTCTTACTATAGGCTACCTGTCCTACAACATCATTCTCTCTCTTTCATGATTGCTTTTCTTTCTGACATCTGTGGATAATACACATTTACTGTCATACTGACTCAACTTTTATTTCCCAGAAACTATAATAAAGCTATCATATTCGTAATATTTGCTAAAGATGTAAGAATATACAAGCCAGGCAGAAAGAACGTAGTTTAAAACTGTTTCAGGAAGGTTTCAATAACAAACCCCCCCATACCTCCCCGCCTCCCAAACAAACAAACCAAAACACAACATATTTTTAATTCACCTAATTTTTAAGTGTATTACACAGTTTTTGACTAAGAATTTTTTTTTTTTTTTTTTTTACCTAAAAGCCTCTTCTAATCTTCCTGCAGTTT